>JAUUDZ010181651.1:0-18151 GCA_032361705.1 Panulirus versicolor | reverse complement strand
GCCATTCTTTTGTCTGTTTCCTTGCGCTACCTCGCTAACGCGGGAGACAGCGACAAAGTATAATAAATAAATAAATAGATAGAATCTGCAAATAAGCAGTTGTGTTCTGTATACTTCATCATCCCCACATATAATTCAATATGGGAAAACATCTTGTACACAGTCAGGACACAAGAAGAATGCACATGCTGCTCACACATGATTGGAGTTTATGTTTAGATGTCTGTTAACAGCTCTCTGGGACTTAATGGCCAGTGCACTTAAGCTTCATTAATATCAAATTCACAAGAACTGCACTTAAAAGTGTGCAACTTACTTTTTACCACCTGAATTTCGTTTGTACTCAGCTAAAATTTACAGGTTAGCAGGTATATGCTACATATTTCATCATCTTCACATGCAATGAATCAATGGGAAAACATCTTGTATGCTGTCAGAACATTGCTAAAGTAAACATGCAGATAATATTCGCATGAAGTTTGTTATGTAAAGACTTGAGGTTGCAGACTTCAACTTCTATGAGTAATGAACGCCTATGAAGAGGACTATGGCAATGTTAATACTAGAAACTAAATTGGAGATACTTTGATGATTTGAAAATAAATGAAACAACCACAGTGCCTTAGAAGTCATGTACTGCTAAAGAATAAAGAACATGTGCTGTCAAAAAAATAACCAAACAGAATTAGAAGCACTGTCACAGACTACCCCACTTTCAACTAAGATAATGACACGAGTGAGAAATTCAGCACAATTCTAAAGAAAAAAATCTTAGGTACATGGATCAGACATGACACTGACAGCAATATTCTCATCTGACATTAGGCTTTTATCATGCATGAAACAACACAGTGCATTATCTAATACAACATCATCATGTATGATGATCATTAGATAACATTTGCAGTACAGTACACAATCTTCATGAAAAGGGGGAACCACAGCTTTAGCTACGAACAGTACATCACTTTTACTGGGGATACCTATCTCAGTTTAAACTGAATTCCACTGTACTTGCATTTTCTAGGAACACAGCCCTTACTGTATAGGATGGACACCTACAGATGCTGTGGGGCACATTAATCGACCTTACCATTGTAAACATATAAAGCTGGGGCTACACAAACAATAATCCAAATGGAAGTTCTACAACTACATTCATCTACTGTTCCACACTTGTAAAGATGTGTGAATAAATTTGCACTTAACATTTTTTAAAGTTCCATTCTCTATACAGTAAGCATTACTACTCATACCATTATCACACACTGACTAGCCTTTTGTTTATAAATGGGTGAAACTGGCTGAAACCTGATCATACAATAGTTAGTACAGTATAAGTCCTATCTTTAAACTACTCTTCTGTCTTGGATTGGTCAAAGTTTGGCTACCTCTAAGACATCACATACACATACATATTTTCACATTAAGATATACTAATAATCAAATATAAAGTTCTCTTTGGTACTTGCAGGGTGACCAACCTTTAATGGCTGCATCCATTGTTTCTAATGCCATTGAACGATATGTTGTCCACTTCCCTCCTGCAATGGTTACCAATCCATGTTCACTAACATGAACAATATGATTCCGAGCAATACTTTGAGTGTCAGTCTTGTTTGGGTCTTGAACTAGAGGTCGGATGCCAGCCCATGCTGACAGAACATCCCCTCGTCGAACCTAGATGCATGTAGAAATGACAAAGAGTTTTGCTACAATAAGGAAAATTTGTCTACAACAAATCTCACATATCTAACATTATACTTTCTACATTCAAAGCAACAATGTATGTTAAGAATTTTGAAACAAATCTTGGGAATCCAAATTCCGTATTCAAAACATTTATCAAAGAATTCCTAAAACTAAATCAAAATATAATGATGCATCAATTCTGATTTAATAAAAATCAACTACAAGAACATTTGGTATAAGTATTGGATAGGCACTATTAAGCTGGAGCATTAAAAATAAGTAGTAGGACGGAGCATTAAGAAGCAATTGGTAGGAGCCTCTGGAAACACTATGCTAGAGTTGCTCTATGCCAGTGGCTTGTTGAGGGTGAGGCACTAGAGGCCAAGTAGCGACAGTGAAGTTCACCAACTATGGAGACTCTTTTGCCATGGCCATCCCCTTTAGGGAGTTCCCAGAGGGAACAGGCATCAGAGATATAGATAGATAGATAGAGAGATATAGGCATGTCCCTTAGGGCCCCTTCGACTAGGAGCTTCAAGTTCATCAATGGTATAAACGGACCACCTATGTAGTACACCCATCTCCATCAGGTGGATAGCAAGGTTCCATCACCTCATCACCCCACTACACTGGTTTTCCATGGAATATTCTATTAACCTGTAACAGTGGTCTGTGTTCAATATCATGATGGTGTTTTACCCTTTGCACCAATGTGCATTAAGGGTCTTGAGATATTGATGAAATGGTGTTTGTAGTATTGTAGAGATGTGTAATATCCAGAGCAAAGATGACAAAGGAATGTCATAACATTCTATATTTTCTGTTACTATTGAATGCTAATCTATCATTTCATAAAAGGGGAAAAAGATTGCTGTGAATTTTTCTTTTTTTACACATCTTTCTATATCTCTGATGTCTATTCCCTATGAAAACTCCCATAAAAGGGATGGTTATGGCAAAAGGGTCTCCACTTTTCCATCTGTGTCCTTACATGCCTCCCTTGCATATACCATTCCATGCATTTTTCCATCATTTCTCTTCATTCAATGCTCTTCTACTCAATTTCTCCATGTCACAGGTCGTCTTCCTCTCATAACAACCCCTTTAATCATACCATCATACCACTCTTCTTGTAAACTCTGTTTTGCATTCTGTCTACTCATTCTCTGTCATACCAAATCTCTCTTACACCCAGTCATTTCTTTCTTCATTTCATCTAGTCATACCACATGATTCTCTCAAATAACTCATTTCCACAACCTGGATTCATGACCAGTGTGACTCATTCCAAGTCCATGTTTTGGCTGTATAGGTCAGGATAAGGAGGACTAAGCTGTCCCTTAATCCTTTCTTTACTTTCATACTTACACCTCTACCCTTCATTATTCTATTAAGGGACCCAATGACTCTTCTGTCCTGAACTGCTCTCTCCTTCTCTCCTTCCATGTTGCCAAACTTACCCAAGACAGCTCCCAAATCCTGAAATTCTGTCACCTCTTCCAGTCTTTCTCCCCCTATCCATAACACACACATAATTCAACACATTTACAACTTTCTGCAACTCCTCTTCACTCTCCACACAAAACAGTATCATCCACAAACAGGCTTGTCACTAGCCAATATACCTTAAATGCAGGAGGCTATGAGATAAAGGATATGGTTATGTTTGACTTAGAGCCATCTAGCCAAGAAGTACTTCGAAAAGCTAAGAATCTTAAAGGTATGGAAGAATTCAGTGGGATATTCATCAATTGTGACAGATCTAAGGAGAAGAAAAGAGTACAATCAGAAAAAACCCTGGCAAGAGAATGAAACAGCACTGCTAGAACTGCAGATACGGCATGAGTGTTAGGAAATGGTAATGTCAGAGTGAAAGTAATGTATTCAAATGTGGATGAGTTAATAGTTAATGGGAAAGAACTAGAATTCAAGGACTGTAAAAGGGAAAGTGCACCTAATGTTACTGGAGTCAGAGAAACTAAGCTTACAAAAGGGGTATAAGCTATCACCTGTTCTGCTCCGAGAGGTACATGATAGCAACAAAAGTAAAAGGAAGGTAAAGGAGGGGAAGAATTAGCCCTCTTAATAAGAGATCCTGATGTTTCAAGGAACAGTAAAGGATGGTCAATTCAGACAATACATAATGGGAATAATTACTGTCTGGAAGGGGAACATTGTGATGTTATTAGTATATAATCCTACAAAGAATTGCAGTGTACCAGAAGAAATACACAATGATAATAATGAAGGAATAATGAGGTTGGTACACAAAGCAGTGAAACTCACTTCTTACGGATGGTAAACTACCAATAGTGGCGGATTTCAGTAATTGAAAAAAAAAAAAAGCTGGGGACTTTGGATTCTCTTGACAATAGGAAGTCATGGACACAAGAATTTAGCATGCATACTGGAAAATTTCAGGCACCAACATGCCCTGAAGCATATCAAGATTAGAGGGACTGATACATCATCACTACTAGACCTTATCTGCACACATACTAGCATAGATATTGAGAACATTGTATATTATATACCAGTTGGAAGAGGTGATCAAGTAATACTAAAATTTGAATATGTGGTAAAAGAGGACATTAAAAGAGCAGAGGTGACATAGAAAATAAAGAGGAGATATAGATATGGAAACTACTCAAACCTTAATATCTTACGGTAACAGAGAATGGGAAATGGAATTCACTAGCCATGAACCAGGGTGATGTGTTGAAAGGATCTGTGATATCCACAATATGGGGGTTGAGGCATGGGTACCTTAAGTAGAGAGGGAATGTTAAGAAAGGGGAAGGAATGGTTTAAAAAAGATGTCATAAAGCAAGAGAGCTTTGAGATGTGAAGTGGCAAAGATACAGATGGCACTCTAACCAGATGGTATCGGAAAAGTATAAGAGAGCATGGAATGAGTATGGCAGGATAAGAAAAGCGGATTACAGAAACTTTGAAAACAATACTCTGGACAAGGCAGCTTAAAATCCAAAACTAAACAATAAACTTATCAGGAGCCAGTTGTCAGTTCAGCAGCAGATAAACAGGATATGGGATTCCAAGGGAAATATTTTAGAGGACAGTGTAAGAATATGTGAGGAACTGAATAGAAGGTTTAAAAGTGTTTTCACAGTGGAAGACACTGTAGCTCCAACACCGGTGTGATGAAATGAGGAGGAGGTTTTGGAGGTTTTGGAAATCACTGAGATATCTAAAAAAGATATTGAAAAAAATTATAAAAGTACTTGACTCATACAAAGCTCATGGTCCTTACATGGTCCTTATGAAATTTTATCATATGTGCTAAAGAGGTGTGCAAATACACTCAATAGAACACTTGAATTATTGCTCAAAATGTTACTGCAGAGATGTATAGTGCCAAGGGAATGGAAAAGAGCAAATACAAAACCTACAAATAAGGAGACTGGGAACAGGCTCTGACCTACAGACCAGTCTCACTAACAAGTGCAATGTGTAAAGTTATGGAAAAGATTATTAGAAAGCATGTGGATGACTTTCTGCAGAGGAGTTTTTTCCCTAGTGAGAGATAAAACAATTTTTGGGAAAGGAGGTCATATGAGAGAGTGAACTCAGTCTGGACAAAAGGGAAGGCTGGGCAGACAGTGTTTGATGATAGAGTGACAGACGTAGGGTGTTTTGATCAGGGAGGTGTGCGAAGTGAGAGGATCAAGTAGAATGGCTTGGTTAAGAGAGAGGAGATAGTGAAAGCTTTGCAGGAGATTAAATCTGGCAAGGCGGCTGGTTTAGATGGTATTGCAGCAGAATTTAGTAAGAAAGGGGGTGACTGTGTTGTTGACTGGTTGGTAAGGATATTCAGTGCATGCATGGATCATAGTGAAGTGCCTGAGGATTGGTGGAATGCATGCATAGTGCCACTGTACCAAGGCAAAGGGGATAAAGGTGAGTGTTCAAATTACGGAGGCATAAATTTGTTGAGTGGTAGAGGATGTATGGATCAGGTGTTAGCTTTAAAGAATGTGTGTGAGAAATACTTAGAAAAACAGATGGATTTGTACGTAGCATTTATGGATCTGGAGAAGGCATATGATACGGATGATAGAGATGCTTTGTGGAAGGTCTTAAGAGTATATAGTGCAGGAGGTGAGCTGCTGAAAGCAATAGAATTTTTTTTTACCAAGGATGTAAGGCATGTGTGCAAGTAGGAAGAGAGGAGAGTGACTGGTTCTAAGTGAAGGTCGGTCTGAGGCAGGGATGTGTGATGTCCCCATGGTTGTTTAATTTGCTTATGGATGGGGTGGTTTGGGAGGTAAATGCAAGATTTTGGAGGGAAAATATAATGAGAAGGTTCATTTCAAATATGTGTATATTCATGTAATTACATAACCATGGATCTTGAGTATGTTAATTCTTTATCTCCTGTGTAATAAATCCAAAAAAATTCAAACAATATTTGTATATGAAAAGTAACTAACCTCCCAACCATGCCACATAGTTATCTTTTGCTGGTGGATGATGAACCTTAAAAGACTTGATCTGCAGCACATCTGAGAATGGTGGAGACATGACTAGTGCCCGAACCTCTGACAAAATTCGATGCTTCATGCCTTTCAGACTGGCAGTACCACCAATAAGAACCATATTATCAGCTAGAGCATGTCTTGTATCAATGGGACACTGAAAAAAACAATAAAGTATTTCAAACTCTCATGTAAGCTGTTGGCTTATAAAAACAATGTATGCAATCAAAGAGACTGACAAGTGACCATTACCAAATATGAAAACATTACTAAACATAACTGAAGAAAAGATTTAAAGTACATCAAAAATTTTTCTTTCACAATCCTACTCTCAGCTTCAACTTTTCCACTGCCAACTGTATTGATAATCACCTCAATGTCCCAGACTCCTTAAATAATTCTTCTCAGTTCAGTCTAGAATTTCATAGAGACCTCATCTTGAAAACTGAAATCCATGCTCATGGCAATGGCTTCTTTTCTCTTAGTTAATAGTTCACTTTCTCGGACACATATTTACTGTTCAGAGGCATTTCTCAGATCTGTCAAACTCTGTTTAAATATATCATGATTAGTATCATCTCCTATATCATTTTTTCTTGCCTTCTTTTCCAGAGAAAAAGTGCAAAGTTACATCTGATCTTGGGATATACCTTGACAATGCCAACATGCAAAAAGAAGGGACTGTTCACAGAATGAGAAGATGTCTGTATTAATTTGAACAGAAAGGAAGTGTGCATACTGTTGAATATTATTTCCTTAGATAAAGGAGGAAATTAGAAAAACACAACATTGAGATAAGAGTAACTAAAAGACAACAATACCAAGGAACATACACCATCATCATACCTTTAAGAGAGCGTCAAGTATCATGGAGGGGACACTAAGTAAATCCTCATCTCGTTCAAAGAGAACTTCAGTTGCCATTTCTCTAACAGTACCAGGAATGGTGAGAATGCGGCTACCAGACATCGGGTACCGGACACTTGGTGCAGGAGGAGGAGGCTCTACAGATCTGTCATACTTATTACTTTGTAAGCGACCACTACGATCAAGGGTGGTCACAAAGCAGGTGCGAACTGTTGGGAAAGTACTGAATTACTATAAATCCCAAAAGCACACATGAAACCAATAAATGATCTGTTTTTCATAACTTACCATACAGAATATATATAACCAAACCAATCAAGCTAGAGATGTGATCCTGGAGGAATCAGTTATTCTCAAAAATACATTTCTAGAGTTTGTCATAATATGGGTCCAATCGAGATACATAAGAGTTCACCTCCGACCAGTTCCTCCTATATGACTTCAACAATTTTCTAGTTTCCATTTAGGCTGTGGCTTTTTTCACTGTGTTAGTGATATATACAAAAGAATGTACAATAAATGAAAAAGTCAAGCTAATGAAAGATTAGCTTGAAAAATACTCTGAATAATATCTTTACTAAATGCTGAAGAGTGGAAGATTATGGAAGGTTTGTACTACAGAGAACCGGTGGTAACCAACTGGTTGGAGGCATTCAAAAATTCATAATCAATGTACAACTTTCCTAAAAAACACTTCTTTGCAAAGGTACATGTGTAATTTCATTAAACATTCATATGTGTAAAAATCTTTGATATTTTTTAAAAGACTTCCTGCCTTACCAAGGCAGCATCAGGGCCAGATGACTAAGAAGAAAAAGATCCTCATACAGCTATTTCCAATGTAACATAACATATGAAACATCCAACTTAACACATTTTTGGTTACAAAAAACAAATGTCTCTGGATCCCTTTAGTCTAAGAGTTTTGGGATCAAGTCAGTCCTATGCACTAGAGATTGTCTATGAAAGGGGTCCTTCAAGGTTACAGGAAAACTGTCCTCCAATGTTAGGTAAAAGATATTCATATAAGAAATACATAGTGAACACAAAGCAAAAGACAGTACTAATGATGCAGGCAGTGAGATACCTTTAATGTCCTCCAGAACATTGTCTGATAAATCTTCCATTACAGTAGATAGTCTCTGCTCTTTCCCATCCTCTCCTACAGTCAAGGCACGATCTAACAATAGCTCACATAATGATCTGTTGGTACAGATAAATGCAAAAAATTAATTAGTGTTGCTACCACAAAAGACCAATTTCTATGCTCAAAACTTTACTAGTGCAAAAGCACTTGCTGTAGCTAGTCTTATGAATCAATGCTTAAGCCAAAATCCCCAAATGAACAAACTTTGTTTTTCTTAAGTGACCAACACGGCATGGGCAAATAACATGCCCCAATTATGGCAAGCTAGGATAAAAGAAGTAGGTTAAATAGGAAGATTTTAAGAATTAAATGGGGCTCCACAAGTGTTGTATACCTGTCTCTTAAGGGAAGAAGGGATATATGAAGAGGGAAAGACAAAAGGAGAAAGAGAATTCCACAGCTTGGCTGTTTATGGGAAGAGGAAGGCATCATAATAAACTGTCCTTGAGTGGCTGGTCTTCACACACAGCTGTCGAAAGTAGCAGCCAAACATGTGCCACAGGTCCAAAACTTGTAGGTGGGAACACATGCAGAGAGTTCATGAGAACAATGACCAAATTAATACCAACAAAACAGCAAGAAAGTGGCAACATCACAGTGTAGGGAAAAGGGAGGTTGATTCAAGAGAGGTGATGCTGGGAGAATTAATGAGATGAAAGACATTTGATTCCACTCTGGTTAATAGGAAGGTAGAGGATGAGTCTCCACAGATGTGTAAGCAGTATTCCATACTTGTGCATAAAAACTCTATAGATGTGAAACAGCTGCTCACAAGAAAAATAATTACAGCATCTATAGGCACTCCCAGCTTTTGGTAAGCAGAATTTGTGAAGTAGATTATGTGGGGCTTCCAAGACAGAGCAGATGATATATTCATGACCACAATAATACTTTCACAGGTTAAATTACCTTGTTTTGAAACTGTGCATGTGGAAACAAATGATTCTTAGAAAGAGGTATAAGGAGATGTGTGTTTTAGCACTATCAAATTCTACAAGGTTACTGCTTCTCCAATCTGAATCTGTACAGGTCTGAAATAAGAGAGGAAATATGATCAGAATGAGACAGAGTGCAAGTATTAAAGGAAGGAAAGGAAAAATGCAGTATATAAAGTGGAATCATCATCATAAGACTGAATATGGCTAGCAGTACAATAGAGAAGATAACTTATTGTGAGAAGAAAGACAACAGGTGATAGGACAGAATACTGAGGAACACCTCTATTGATGGGATAGGAGGGAAAGTTACTACATCTATGAATACTGCAATGGAACAGTCTGAGAGAAAACTATGCATCAGAAAACACTGAGAAGCAGTGATGCTAAAGATAAGGAATCTAGAAAGCAAAGACTTATGCCATACTCTGTCAAAATGTGTTGATGTTGAGGGCTATGGCAAAAGTTTCACCAAAATCCCAGACAAAGGAAGACTAGAGGGGACTCATATAGGAGAGAAGATCACTAGTACACCACCTGATAAGTGGTCAAAGAGTCCCAAGTTGACCGGCTTCCCCACTCAAATAGAAACCTACTTAACTAAGCTTAACTGAAGAAAGTATTTCGGAGTGTTAAGTGTGTCAGAACTCTGAGATATAATCAAAGAAATGTAGGTTCTGCTGAATGAAAAGTCTTTTTCTTCCCCTGAGGCAGTATACCACAAAGAGACAATCAACTGGATATTGCGATAATAACCAAGGTTAAGACCTTCCAACCCACAGCATTTTCAGTAAGGAAGCAATAGCCATTCTGACCTTTCCCTACTCACTCTGCCATGTCTTTAGCAGCTCATATACCTTAGGCCTGCCCTCACTTAAAGAGAGACTGCCACAGAGATGATATAATCAAACTACTAATTCCTGGCCACTTAGCCTTGAATTTGCAGATCGTAGGCATTGATAAAATTGGTCATGGTATGAACAGATGAATCAGAGACAAACCAGAATCCATCTCCTATGAAGTGGGGATCTCCAGACCAACACATACTTCATCTACAGCATCTAAACTAAGGTACCAGCTGATGAAAGTGGTAGAAAAGTGTACAAAAACTCCTTTTCTTGATTTCTGAAGAAAGTTAATACAGTCTACTTTCCTTTATGTTACCATTTACATTTCTTTTTCATGGCATTATTTCATACTATTTACATCATGCATGTATTTTCTAAGAACTTAATTTACTTGAATTAATGAACAATAAACTTATTTACATGAATAAATGAACAAATAACTTAATTTGCACCAAAAACAAAATCCATACCCAAGAGAGTTCTATTCTATTCTGAAACTAACCACAACAGTGAGCTCTGACATCCAGCATCAAGCCCAGATGACACTATCTTTGACTTTCTGTGGGTTATTGAGATGCATTATATTTCTTCCAGTCAGGGTAGTAGGCAGCTCCTGACATTTATCTATAATTGGTATGAGCAAATATCAGCTTGAATTCTAAACAGAGTCAGCTTTAAATCATCAAGTGATGCTGGGAGCAATCAAATAAGGTCTTTAGAAAAGGATGTAGGAAGATAAAGGATTGATGCTAAGTTATGAGTATTCATGAATTTGGTTAAGTTTCAGACAATTCTTAAATATCCTTTGAAAGAAGGCAAAATTTGATGTTATCACTTGTGATCTTTATGGTCAGGACAATCAAATCATATGTTATAAGATTAGGAAAAAATAAAGGAAATATCCTGCATAACACACAGCAGGGAACAGCCTGACACTGATATTTTCTAACATGTGAAAATGGTGGAGCACAAAAGTTCATTATGTATATGTATGAAATACTATAAAAAATCATGTTTAAATTGCACAACTCACTAATATCTAGCAATAAAGGAACTGTTAAGATGCTGATAATACCTGTGAATGGCTCTGCCTCCTAAGGGTAAAGCTTGCCAAGCTTTTAATACTGGTACACCCTCATAAACAGGCACAATTGTAGCCTCTTGGTATCCCAGGTCAACTACAAGGCCTGTGGTTACTCCTAATGTCATCAGTGATACTAAGTGGGATGGAACAAACACCACAGACAACACCTGCAAGTGCATTCATGAGATACAATATATCTAAACATAATTTACCATCAGTTCATTAATAACAGTAAATTCAAGTAAGATCGTAAACAATAAATATGCAATTAAACTTTCATTACAAATGTTTATTAATGAAGATACCAGTATGTCTACATTTGCATCAACGACACATTGCAATATCTTAAGCTGCCAAGTTATCATGAAATGAGTTAATTCACCAGAAAACTGTTCAGACCGAAAGAATGATACTCCAATAACCGCTCAGGTAACAAAACATGAAAACCCTAACCCTAACCCTAAGTTTCTCTAACAGTTCCCCCCAAATCTTTACAAATCAAACTGCACTAAAAGTTTCAAGTACCTTACATCAAAGGATTTTTATGGTCACCATTCAGAGGTAAAATGCTTATGACCTTAAAATGAACATAGGCTACTTAGCAATTATACTGCTTCTTTAATTACTTTCTTTGAACTGTACGATGAATTGTGAAAGAAGCCAACAATATTCATAGCAATTCAACCCTCACACCCTCCAAGGTGTAGTGATTAGCATTACTGACCAAGAGTCAGCACATACCTGCCTGGGGTCAGGCCCACAAGTTCAAAACCTAATAGCACCATTCAGTCCATACCAAACCCAGGCATGCATCCTCTCCTCAGAACTAGTCGATAAATGGGTACCTGGCATAGGCTGGGAGTGTGTGTAAGTGTGTGTGTTTATACATACGAGCAAATATATGGTACATATGCATGTAAGGAGTTATGGCAACACAAGTGTAAAACTCTCTCCTTGTAACATACAAATGGCAATCACACAAAGGGCCTTAATTGCACAAAGTAATAATAATTGCCCAACTATTCTCAACATATATATCACCAGTCCTGAACAGATCTCTCATTGCATCAAGTCCATCTTGTGCATGGTTACTTATTCTGTGCATACCTCAGTCATATCACCAACATTGTTTTTTCTATAAAACCATTCATCTACCATACATACTACATATCTATATGCTCTTTGTGTGAATTCATTCATGTGCCATTTTTTTTTGACACGTGTATCTCTCATTTCCTCAGCCTTTACTTTACCTGTTATCCTATTTTGAACTACAATAACAGATTATCCAATTTTGCTGATTCTACTTCTTAAGACCTATGCAAGCTATGCATCATATCTGGGACAAATATTCTGAAACCTTCACCAATCACTAACATTTTATATGACTGAGCTTATAAAATCTGATTGGCATACATCAGATGAAAACATTTCCTATGCAAGGTACAAAAAAAAGCAAACAAGAAAGAAGAATTTGTTGTTCAGGGAATACCTCATAATGACGGAACAGAACTTTTGCTAATGTACTGCGCAATTTAGTTGGACACAAGAGACTTTCCACAACCACAACACGCCTATCCTTTGGGTTGACAAGGAGGTGTCTGCAATATGAAAATTTAACTTGGCATTACATTTTATCAAACAAAACACTTCTCACACTTAAACAACAAGATACATTCAAAACTGTCTACTAAAAATGAATACATATTCACACACTTTCTACTAGCAGAGACAGTATTTGTGTTCAAAATGTTTGCCACTGAATGATGGTAAAGTACCTGCCTCCTTCTGCTGTCACTAAAAGAAGTGAAGAGATAAATATCATTAAGCAAATCATGATGCACAACAGGGGAAAGGACCTCAAAATCATATAGGAAAGGAGAAGGTGTGAAAGTAAGTGCTGACTGGAAGTAGAAGTGTTTGTAAACAGCATACCTCTGATCATAACCAAAGGTTATGTTAACAACAGAGGTCGATTTTGGATACAGATTTATAGTTCCATAACTGATATCATAAGTCAAAGTGGAATAGAAGGCATTTATATGAAATAATGACATAAAAATGTTATCACTTTTTATGGCGGCATGGCATGAGCAAAATATGCCCCAGTCATGATGTTTAGTAATAAAAAAAATTGTAATCTTGCCAACTGTTAACAGAAACTACAAGAAAGAACTTGAAGCTCAGTAGAGATAATCTAAAATCTAAGAAAGCCCTGATAGTAAGGACTCTGACTATTTCAGTAATAATATATTACATGCATGGTAACACATTATATCCTATAACAGTATCTAAACGTCTTGAGTGTAACCACTTATAAACACCATACAACAAAAACTGCTGTTGCTAATAGGTTTACCTGAAATACAGTTTGTGGATAAAGTCAACCAAATGATGTCTCAATTCATCATCATCTCGATACTGAAATACTGGAACAAGCCTCCCACTCTCTCGACATTTAACTTCTGATTTAGCAATTACACGCGGGCCATTCTCTCCTGCAAACCCAGCTCTGAAATTGATATGTAATTTCAATGCATCTGTTTCGGAAAATAAAGCTGTGTTGTAATGATGTGATACTATGAAAAAAATATATGCAATTCTCAAACATTCTAAAAGGACTTCACAAAACCTTTATAGCTATACATTAATTTCCAGAAGACAATATGATCACAGTTTTTAATGCTGTAAGGATGTATTATAATAGAAGTGGTGTCTGTCTGAAAGAAAATATTCATGTAAGAGAGTGGTTGTATTATGTCTCTACAGGTACTTCAAATTTCTAACATTACATGAGATTAGAGTGACAGTAATGTATTGCTGCATTATGTTGAAATAGAATGGAAACTACTACAGTTACTGTTCACAGGTGATGACACTCTATTAAATGTATTCTAAGAATCTGATACAATAACAAGTTTTTTGGTGGTGTTTAAGATGAAGATACCAGTCAAAAATTAAATGCACGTAATCAAAAAGTTTAAATGTGAAAGTCATAATCACTTACAACAAAAGTTGAAAAGTAGTCATGCACAGGAGATCTAGATGTGCCTTAAGCACTCGGTAGAACAGAAAGAATCCAAATGTAGAGTGTGCAAGGACCTACATGATAGAGATAATTGATCAAACGCCTAAATGTAAAATAAGGTTTAATAATTGTTAAATGTTAAAATATATAGCCATAGAATGTCTATCTATTCTCTACTATTATGAAAGCATCATAATAGAAATAAACTGAGATACTGTTATTGATAGAATTAGGCTACGCCATAGACTCACAAGGCAGGTGTCCTTTCATGTCTCTATTGATTTTACCAAGTATACTCTTTTCATGAATGATCTGAGCAGACTATCATTAACCTCATATTTCTGACCTTCATAAACCTCCTAATATTGACCAATCCTTTTACGATAAAAAATATACTCTAAATCTCACTGCCCGAGTCTCAATATACTATCATTGTAAAAGATGATCATGGGTATTCCTCATTGATTCTGCTGATCTGTTTACTTCATAATTATTACACACAAAATCGGCATAATGCTGTCTGACCTAGAGATGTCGATATATCACGAAAATAACCAGCACATATTTTGTATAACGACCCCCTAGAAAGTCGTATTACTCACTTGGTATAAGCTGCTCCAAAGTCAAAAACGACGGTGGTATTCTTTTCGTTGATTAAACTTACACAACTTAAACCTTCGTAGAGAGGCATTTTGATGTAGGTCTATATTTGTATATATATATGTATTAAAATATAACCGAATCCTGTCTTCCTCCTCCCCGCTGAACAGGTGATGTTTACATCTCAGTGTCAGTCAGTGAGTCACCCACCCAACCCTGATAAAAGTAGTAAACTTTTCCAGCGATCAGTTTCGGTAGCGACTGAATTCGTCGACAGATACTCCGGCCAGAGACTTACGCGAAGTCAATCGTTCGCAAACATTTGTTTGAAAGTGGTGTGCTCAGCTTTTCTTTCCACTTGGAAGTTTAACTGTACTGCTATTTCCCAATTTTTTTTTTTTTTAGTATTTCGAAAAAATACCAAAATGCTTGTATTACAAATCTTCGAGTCAGATTACTACAACATACTACGATACATCCGTTCCTTAAATAATTTATAATTGGCTGATAATAGCAAAATGAAAATATGTGCTTTGATCTTGGTAGTTGGTAGAGCTCAAATTTACAATCAGAATGATAAAGATAATAATGTAGTGACCCATGGGCACCTTAATTACGTCGTCATCAGCAAGATACAGCTTGTGGTCGCACCTGACCTAATCCTCGGAAGAACGTGTTTGATGGCTCATCCTCCATATCTGCACCTGCAGTATTTACTTCCTTACACCTACACTTGTTGTCAAGTGGTGAGCCAACTGCCTGACAACTTGACTGCGGTGATACACGGACCTGTCTCAATTCAGCTGCCGCCGCACGCTCCAGGAGCCGCGATGCGGGCCACACCCACCTCCTCCTCCTACAGGAGTTCTAGATTAACTCGGCAGCCGCCAGGACCCCTGCCTCGTATTTCTCATCCTGTCACAACTGACCAGTAACTTACTGTCTTCTGTCATCTAACTTAGCACAACCTATCTAAAATATTGCTGTTTGATGTGTTTCCGTGCCCCTCTCTCTCAAATACACCACACCAACAAAACCCTACCAGAACACCGCACTAAAATAATGATAATAATGATGATAATAATAATGATAATAATGATAGTAAAATTATGATGATGATAATAACAATGATAAAGATTATAACAATAATGATAACGATAATATGATGATAATGAAAATAATGGACATGCGACTAACACTTTATGAAATAGCCTGTACAGTTATCAAACCTTGGCAAAAGATACCCTCAGACCTAGATTTATAGTTCCAATGAAGTCAACGGAAATTTCGCAAGCGGAAGTCTGTAGAATTAAAATACCACTTTCTAGTCACTATATATATGGTGTTTTTGCTTCCCATTCAGTCTATCCATATCTTGAAAAAGGAGAAATGCAACAATTAACTTTAATGGAGATAAGTCAGCTAAATCTGTCAGAAAAAGGTAGACGTTTACTGAGTGCATGGCTATCTTTCTTTTATCTGTAATAAAAATGACATATGAAATTGATGGCATTTAATGAAATCTTAATGCAAAAACCTACCTTTGTGGGTGTCTATATACTCAATATCTATGACCATAAAGAAAAGGGTACATAATAGAAAAAAAAAGATAATTGAAAGTACTTTACATTGCTGAAACACTCCTGTCTCCCCAACCTTTCCTACCACTTGTTCTAGGTCATTAGAATTCTGGCGACCGAACCATAGGAACAAAGCCTTTCACTGATGGTAAAGTTTTCCCAGAGTTTTATGTCATCACCCGGGGTTCCCCCCCCGCTCCCTGCGTCAGCTACACCGCGTCCATGTTTCCCACAGTTCTCGGGGGCGCGCGCACTCAAGCTAAATCTGATTGATCCAATCAATCGGGGAAACCTACTCGCAAAGAGCCTAAATGAGATTGAGTTCTAACTATTCTCGTTGATAATGTTGAAGAGGGAGAAAAGTTTGGTACAAAGTGATCAGAAAATTATTTTCAAGGTTGACTTCAACATTGCATGTAATGATAGTTCGATGACAGTCGCGAGAAAAAAAATAATACGCTCTTCTGAACATGAATATTTTAATATAATCTTCCCATTGCCCGTGATAGGCAAAAGTAAGGATGATACGGTAATTGAAAACGACATAAAAGTAGCTTGGAAAAAGCTTCAGCAAAGCTTTTAAAGCGTGATGAGGCTTAAAACATTAGCTCCTCCTCGATAAATAAGGACTTCGTCCAAACATAATGAAACCCTCTTATTGCAGGCTATGGAAGAACTACGAATTCTTTTTTTTTTTTATTAAATATTCGGTATCTTTCGGTTATTGTACGACTCTATGATGGTCTAAGGGGGCTATAGTTTAAGTTTGAGATCCACACAGACTTCAGACTCGAGCATTCTTTGTGCTTGGAACCAGCAGCAGATGATGCCATAACCGTAAATGGTAACCATGGTTCGTCATAGAACATCATCGTCTTAGATACACGTAGGTGTTGAACCTCCACCTGAGAGTTCTTTGTTTGATCTCTCCCTTGTCTCATTTCTCGTACATGTTCTTACGTCTTAACCCTACGTCATATAATGCCGGGGGCAATGTTCTATCGACCTCTCGCAGACGCTGCTGGGTAAGTGCGTCACGGGTCAGCTGCGTTTTCCTATTTTTTTTTTCTTTTTCTCTTGTTGGGGAGACGCGTCTTGGAAACCCGTTTTCTAAGCTTTATCGTCATAGGGTGAGCGTAAACTTTCCTGATCCTGTTTTGTACGGTGAAATATGCAGTGTTCACCGGAGAGTTAGAGAAATTCAGGGTAAATGAATGCTTTCTGTATGTTTCAATAGGTTAATTTCAACTAGGGTTCATATAAGCTTTAGCTCCGGAAATATCTATCATACTGATAGGAGCTATGCACGCGAATGACGTCATGGAGCGGCTGTGGGTGACCGGGTGACCGCCCAAGGCACGCGAATGACGTCACGGAGCGGTTGTGGGTGACCGGGTGACCGCCCAAGGCGACAATTGCTCTTTACTTGACCTCATCAGTGATCACGACGAGGACACGTGACCTGATAATTGAATACATGAAGTGAAAAAAGCTTCTTCCCCCCCCCCCTGCTAACCTTTCTACGCGCTAGCTTTGTTGAAAATAATGTCTATTTAGAAGTTGTTTAAGGTAGAGGATGCACATTTCAGCTATTATGAATGGACTGGTGGAAATCGTCCCACCGATCTGTGAAATATATCATGCAACTGAAAACTACATTCCACGCTCACACCCTGACGACTTGAGCAGTGTTCACAATGACAAAATATGGTTTCGTTATGTATGTGACAGAAGTAAGTGTAGGGGACAAGGTTATGAGAATGACCACATTGGAAATGGAAGGATTGAGCCAATGAATTTTTTAATGTTCGGGGCCTGAACATGCAGGAGGATGAAAAGCGTGCATAGGATGAAGTATATCGGAGCGGTGTAGT
>JAUUDZ010181540.1:0-18151 GCA_032361705.1 Panulirus versicolor | reverse complement strand
TGTTGTGATATATGTCGCGCTCACACACACACACACACACACACACACACACACACACACACACACACACGGCCATTTCGACAATAAGAGAAGAAAAATATAAAGTTTATTATGTCCATAGAACAGCGTCCATATGATAGCAACGCGTTGAGACCCAACACACTTGTCCATCCTATCTAACCTAACTCAGATTTGCACCTGAATTTGCTTTACCAGTTTCCATTTAACCCCCCCCCCCTCCTTCCTCACTTCACCCCTCACCCTCGCGGTAAGCGCGACGCGTCAGCCCACCCATTTAGGAGTAATGTCTTTGTAGGTATTGGCAAAGCAGGTATACCCTCTTAGCCCATCTTCTCCCAAACTTTGTTTTTCCTTTCAGGGCAAATTGCCACACTTCCACGGGTCGTTTTCTTTTTGTACACGTGAATACGTTTTCTTTCTCATTTTACCCAGTTCGGTGTTCATAGCGTCTGAGGCACTCATTCCCCACATTCCTTTCCTCTATCCCTATCCTATACCGCAACGCTACATCCTCTTACTATCGCCCCATGGCCCCATTTCCTCCGTTCCACACCCCTATTCAACATCACTATTCCTCATGCTCATCCTATGCCTCGTCCCCCCATCCCACACCACCGTCCCTTGTCCCTATCCCACACCATGCACTGCCCCTCATCCCAGCTGTCCCACATCACCGTCCCTCATCCCCCACCCCCCCCATCCCACACCACCGTCCCTTGTCCCCATCCCACACCATGCTCTATCCCTCATCCCCCCCCCGTCCCACACCACCGTCTCTCATCCCTCCCCCATCCCACACCACCGTCCCATATCCCTATCCCACACCACCGTCCAGGGCCACCGTGCTACCCCTGTCAACCAGGCGTTCGTCCATACATTCAGCCTCACAACGGCCCCCTACGTAATCAGGTGTGTTCCTTATACAGAGACGTCGTATATCCAGCGTTACGACAGCAGTCTGGAGCGGGTAATTGTTTCTTTATCTAAGGTGGGTGGGGGGTTGTGTGGAAGGCTACGGCTACGGCCGCCACCACCACCACCACCACAACCACCGCGCCGACTCTCTCTCTCTCTCTCTCTCTCTCTCTCTCTCTCTCTCTCTCTCTCTCTCTCTCTCTCTCTCTCTCTCTCTCTCTCCCTGGCTTTCCTAAGCCCATTCTCCCGACCCGCCGTCCTGGCGACAGGGATGTGAGCAAAGTGTCGACCACAGAGTTCCTCCAACACCTCAGACACCGTCTGCCTCACGTCAGGTGTTTCCTTCCTAAATGACCACTTCCGGGATGTCACCAGGGAACGAGCCAGCACCAGACGGCACCGTGAGGTGGTCTGCTAACGAGCCAGCACCAGATGGCACCGTGAGGTGGTCTGCTCGTGTGGATTGTCATCACACGCCATTGGTAATTTCCCTCCGACACGGTGGACTCAGAGAGAACCATCGTTCTTGAAGTACTTGCGCGTCTAGAGGTAATTTTGCCATTAATACCATTACCCAGGCCACCTTTCACTTCGGTTTCACAATGGCTCCGAAAGTAGGTGCACTTTTTCGACGCGAAAGAATGGTTGATGTTTTGAAGGGCATTCTGTATGACTGGACTTGTGTTAACGTGTATGGACCGCTCCCATTATCATGCAAACAAAAGAAAATAGAACACGCTAATGACTCTTAACTGTACATACATAAGGCGTGACCAGGTCCGCCTGTATCACGGTCGACTCTCATTTCGTTCAATTATAAGCGATAAGCGTCCTAACTAAACTGCTTTCCGGACCCAAGCTATAGACGGACCTCCTGGCCTCCTGTAGAGTTTAATGCTACATACATCCGTTGAGAGAATCTCGTAGTTTACGTTCTTTATCGAGGCTTAGTTTCAGATCCGGTCGATTGGACAACTCGAAAATTTCAGTATCGGTTCTCCGCATCTTAGTGCAAGTCTCTCTCTATATAAGTTCCAACACTTGGTAGGTGTATCAACGACCAACCACAGTAAAACATATAAACTATCCACCTGCCGCAGTGTTCTAAATGTGTCGTAATTAACCGCTGTTTTTGCTGATTCCTGTAACGTCTCTTCACTTTGAAACCTCTGAAGAAACCACGTCTTGTGGTCAATACTTCCCTTTTGTTCAGCTATCACACTGGCTCTCCAGCTGTCATATTGGCGCAGCTGTAGTGCAACAGCATTTCACAAGATGGAAACATTTCTTCTCGGATGAAATCACAACCTTTGATCAAAGTTACAGAGGGTGATGAACCTCTAGCTCTGGAGGGAATAGCTTTGTAAACTTTTGCCCGAGGACATTTTTTACGAACATCAGCTGACGCAAGACTAACGGGGAGAAGGGGGGGAGGGGATGATGGGAGTTTAGATAAGCACTCATATGGACACGTCAGGACACGGAACGTCTCTGCTGAACACAGACCCAGAAATTGCCCTTGATTCAGCCAGGTGGAGACAAATCCGGTAAATACAATCTTCTACATGAAATTGTCTTCCTTACAGCTGCTGCTTAAGTGATTCTTTTAATACATATAGACGGAGGTTAGGTATGGGACCCAATTGTTCCCACAGGATCATTCCCGTAAGGAACTAGAATACTCAACAGTTATGACAGTGATACGTAGGAAACATCTTCGTGATTATCATCTTGAGAATCCAACACCTTTCCTGGTGTTGGATTTCAACTGGACTCAACATGGACTTGGCACGAGTCATCAAGAAACTTATTTCGAAATCAGACACAGAGTCTCTCTGTTCAAGACCATAACAAGGACGGTGACAACAGATCACAGGACAATTAGAAGTCTTGAAACCGTGATGAAGGAACCATCAGATCTCTATGGAGCGAAGAGACGATTGCAAATGGCCACAAGAAGAAACATTTCCCATCACAATGAAGTGTATGAAGTAAAATATGTATAGGAAGGAACATCAGACTACAGCTAGGTTGTGGTTATCATAGACGCCTTCCTTTATCCGGATACGATGATCATATGGATCATAAAGAAATTTGGACACTATTTAGAACACTATATATCCCTGGGGATAGGGGAGAAAGAATACTTCCCACGTATTCCCTGCGTGTCGTAGAAGGCGACTAAAAGGGGAGGAAGCGGGTGGCTGGAAATCCTCCCCTCTCGTTTTTCATTTTCCAAAAGAAGGAACAAAGAAGGGGGCCAATTGAGGATATTCCCTCAAAGGCTCGGTCCTCTGTTCTTAACGCTACCTCGCTAACGCGGGAAATGGCGAATAGTAAGAAAAAAAATAATAATAACAATAACAATATGATAATAATTAAGAAAAATAATAATTAATAATAACAATAATCAATAATAATAATAAATAATAATAACAATCAATAATAATAATAATCAATAACAATAATAATAAATAATAATAATAATAATAATAATAATAATAATAATAATAATAATAATAATAATAATAATAATATCTCACTTATCTAACTGCATACAAACTGCTGAAACCAAACAATACAAACAAACTCAAATAAATGGAAACGAATTCAAACAGCAACAGACCACTGGATAGTGATAGTGGAGGAGGACAGAAACTCATGGATCAGTGTGGTAGGAGAAGAAAGACATACAGATATTCTGAAGAGAAAGACCTGTAAACTTTTCATATAGGTCAGGAGGGGCAAAAATATTATCGGTCGTGGATTTGAAACCAAATATTCATCGAGTCTAAGCTTAAACGTATCTATCTATGTACTACTTTCAACCACTCGAACTGGTAAATCATAGTTAGTCATAGTTCGGTATAATGCTGTCACAGTGTGCGCGTGCTAGTGTGAATGTATGAGTATATATACGTATTTGTGGTATATTCATTAACTTCAGTATATATAGTAGCATGAGCGACATCAAAGCCAAATTTCTAACATGTTTTTATAGATATCCTACTGAATTTTGGGGAAAAAATATGAAATAACTTTTTAGATAACTTTTCCTAAGTAGCAGTGTCTCCTTAAGACTTTCCCTCTGACAATCAATTATATGTCTGCAAATATTTTTCCTAATATCATATCTACTTAGAGTTAACTGTGACGTGATGAAAAGGAGCACATTCAATATGCCGGGGGTTCTCTAGTAAAGATTTCGATTGTACTTCATGAACATGTGATCGAATATGCGATTATAAGCGTATCAACGAGAAATGATTAATTATCAGCCTGTTCCACTGTATCTCTACATCCACATATGGTCGCTCTCAAACAGGACATCCACGCTTTGGTGGCTGATTAACTCGAGGGGACGCACAAGGTGGACATTGATGTGATCCCTCGCCATCAACGATTAATGTACAGGGTATTGGATGTTACGTATGTGTTGCATTACTCACAGACACTGAATAAGGCAGAGTAATTCAGGTTTAGCGTGGATTTAGGGACTAATATCAATGACCGATGGAGTGATTAATGATGGTCACTGATAGAAGCAGGAAGTAGTTTAAGATAATCATACGATGATCATTCGTGGCCAGTGATTAATGCAAAGACTAGCGTATGTTAAGCAAGGATTATCTCAAAAAAATAGTTCAAGTTAACCATGAATTGATCACTCAAGGCAACTGGCTAATGTAGAAACCGGTGTAAGTTACCCCAGGATTGATTACTCACAGCTAATGATTAATGCGAGGAGCAGTGCATGAACCTAATCAATTTCAGTTGGCGGGATGTGTGGACACCCCGAGCCGGGCTGAGGTTACCGCATGATGAGACGCAGGCGGAGGCCGCATTCCTGACGGTCCCATTTCACGTGGCCTGCAGACACGCTACCCAGCCGCTGGCACACGGGGGCCAAGCTGCCTGGCCACTGGTACACGAGGGCCACGCCGCCCAGCCGCTGGCATGCGGGGGCCACGCTGTCCAGCCGCTAGCGCACAGAGGCCGCGCTGCCTAGCCACTGAGAAACGGGGGCCACGCTGTCCAGCCACGGACACACGGGGGCCACGCTGTCCAGCCACTGGCACACGCCGGCCACGCTTCCTGGCCACTGATCCGCGTGTGCCACACTGCTCAACCACTGGGCAACGGGAGCCACACTGCCTGGCCATTGACAAATGGAGGGGGGGGGGGGGGGCCAGGTCGCCTGGCCACTGGCACACGCGGGTCACGATTCCTGGCTACTGGCACACGGGGGCTACGCCGTTGACCTTAATATGAATAAAAAAAAAGTTGATGTGGTGAAGTAGTGGAAAGAGGCAGATTACATGGAATGTGAGTGTGAATGGCGAGAACCTGGGAGAGGTAAAGTGTTTCAGATACCAGGGATGTGAACATGGCTGCGAAAGCGTCCATGGGAGCTGAAGTGAGCCACAGACTGGGTGAAGAGGAGAAAGCCCTGGACGCAGTGAGGAATGTATGGAAGGAGAGAAGTCTGTCCGTGAGGCCAAATAAAGGTATGTTCGATGGTATAGCAGTCCCGACGGCGTGGTAATGGACGTGAGGCGTAATTCATGGATGAGAAAGTACAGAAGAGGGTGAATGTGGTGGAAATGAAATGCATGAGGAAAATCTATGGCATGAGGAGGGTTAATGGAGTCAGAGTTAATAAAGCAAGAGAGACATTGTCGTACTAAGAAAAAATTAGGAGAGAGCTATAGAGAATGTCTTGAAATAGTTGGGACATACGAAGGGGATAAGTTAGGAAAGGATGACGAGGAGGATATGCATAACGGAAGTGAACAGAAGAAGAAGTGTGGTGACCGAATTGGAGATGGAATGAAAGACTGGAAGACGATTTAAATGTTCAGCGCCTGAACATGTAGGAGGGTGTGAAAGTACACGGGATAGAGACATCTGGCGCGATGTGGTTTACAGGGGACGTTGTGCTGTAAGTGGACTGATCCAGGGCATAGGAAGCAGCCAAGGAACATCACGGAAACCTCTGTGGGGCTTAGATGTGGATAGAGGCTACGGTTTCGGTGCATCACAGATGACAGCTAGAGAATGGATTAAGAGAATGAGGCCATTTCTTCGTTTGTTCCAGGCGCTACCTCGCTAAAGCAGAAAACATCGAACAAGTATGTAAAAGAATTATCTATCTATCTATCTATCTATCTATCTATATATATATATATATATATATATATATATATATATATATATCCATACTTGCTCGCCTGAGTTTCCTGCGTTTGCAAAGCAGCGCCAAGGCCGCATTCACTTATATCCATTCTCAATCTGTCACTTGTAATGCATCGAAACCACAGCTCCCTATCCACAACCAGGCCCCAAAGACTTTTCTATGGTATACTCCGGACGCTTCACATGGCCTGGTTCAGTATACTGACAAAACGTAGATAGCTGTATACCATATCGTTCCAGTTCACTGTATCTCGTACAGGCCTTCCACCTTCAATTCTTTTTTCACTCCATCCTTCCATCTCCAATTTGGTCTCCACCCTTGTTGTTCCTTCCACTTTTGACACATACATCCTCTTCGTTAACCTCTCCTCACTCATTCGTTCGACATGTCCAAACCATGGCAGCACACCCTCTTCAGCTCCCTCAACCACTCTTTTTGTTAACACACCTTTCTATTGCCTCTTTTATAATTTGCCCGCTCAAAGCACCTCACACCACATATTTTCCTTAAAAGAATTAATCTTAAACACCATCTCTACTTGTTTTTTTTTTTTTTAATTTTTCTTTTTTTTTTGCACGTTATTAACTTGCTTCCAAAACATCTTATTTTCCCTGAAGTTTACTGATACTCGCTCACCCCAACTCTCATTTGCCCTCTTTTTCAACTGCACTATTCTCTTTACTTTCTGCCGCTTTCTCTTATATATCTCCTAGTCATGTACACTCCTTCCCTGAAAGTATCGTCACCCCAACACTCACTTCCTTTTCTAATCTGCCCACCTCTCACCTTATACACAAGTAACATGCATATCTTGCGCATGCCCGAAATACCCCCCACTCCTTACCCACTTCGCTCAAGCTTCGATTACACTCGCCTCTTGTCATTCTGCATTCAATCTTTCCCGATATTTCTTCACAGAACTCTCTTTTCGAGGCTCACTACTCCTATCACTTCTTTCTTACCAATAACATCTTCTCTTTCCGAAAACCTCTACAATTCTTCACCCTCGCCTCACACACATGCAGACACCCTAGCCTGAGCCTTCGAGGAGGATGAGCGAGTAATCCTTTCTTGTCTCCTTCTTTTGGTTCATATCATAAACAGCTGATGTATGAGAGGAGGAACGTCTGTACCCCCACCGCTCCCGCCCACCTCAGCTCCTCACTGCGACACGCTGGGAATACGAGCTTCTTAGTAACCAAGTTATTACATTCTTCTGTTTAAGTGAGGAATAAGAATGGCGATATATTTTCTTTCTCATGGTAGTTTATCACTTGGATATGAAGATAGCCTCTTTAAAGAAGAAGGTAACTAGAAGTTTAAACTATTCAGCTCAAGTTTTCTTTTGGTAAGATTTCCACTGACTGCCTCAGCGTGGGCATAACATGATACACCTCACAAATCATTTTTAGGCGACTTGATTTTTGTTAAAGAAAGTCTTGGTAAATATTTGAAAAAGTTTATTGGCTACAAGAAATTGCACATATTTTGCAGACTACATACACTACATAAATATCATAATAAATAATAGTTTATTTACAACAACACAATAAAAAAAAAAAAAAAATCATTAGCTTTTCTGTGATATGGAACCTAACAAGCTCTAAAAATGAAGACATTAAACAAATCACCGCCAGCCTGGGCAACGGAGCCAGATGGTCTGTCATAACAGAACCTTAGGGGATCTACCGATATCACCAGGAGCCAGAATGCTGAAAAGACTTTTTTTTTTTTTGAACCGCATTCATTATTCCTGTACAATACTTTGGCCTGAGACTACAGAACAATAAAACTCGAAGGAAACAACTTATAGGACAGTGACCAATATTTACACTAGGTAGTTTTCCCCCCAAACAGAAAGATGAATTTAGATGTATCATGGTAGTAATGAGAAGTGATCCTGAGCCAGGTTGTGTCCTGGCATCTTAGCTCCGTACCCTGGGTGACACAACACACTCAGCGCCCCAGTACTTTGTCCACTTCGTTGGCTCATTAGGTCTCGTGCAGGTACGTGTAGGAGGACAGGAGAAGATACATAACCAACCACAGCTTAAAGCGTTACGTCGAATCTGAGGCTGTGACAGGTAAAGCGTCGGTATGATTCACTTGTGAACTCTTGTGATTCTTTGTTATGAAACATCTGCTGATGTGTCGACGCTGGGTTGCCACCAACACATAACGATGGTGCGACATTCAAACATTTCATTCGACGGTGTGGAACACGAGCATGGTTCTCGTTCAGGTAGGATATAACAGCCAGAGGGTGAACTAGGATGACCAGAGCAACAAACCAACAATGGAACAAAGTTTTATGATGAACCACTAAACACTCTATGAAGCAGAGGAAAAATCGGAACCATCTTATTCACATACTGAAGTTACTGCAGATCCAGTTTCATCTGAGTTAATGTATATCAACATATGTGGAAGTAATATAATGTGACCTTTCACCGAGTCAGTCTGTGAGTAAGAACGTACCAAGCATGATCAAGAGGACGATCACAGAAGACGGAAAGATAGGAAACCGGTGTGGCGAGCAGCCTCACCAGGCGTACCCGAGGACAACTGTAAGTTATGGCCGGACTACTAACATCTACGTGGGATGCTCAAGGTTCATACCCAGGATACTCCTGTGCCTTAACATGAGGAGGAGCCACAAGGCAACAGGTATCGCCAGGTACCTCGCTTGACCCAGAAAGCGGCAATGTTGAAAAAAAAAATCTATCACGAGTTTTGAACAAAGCGCTCTTGTTCCTCTAACAAAGCACTCTTGATCCTCTAACAAAGCGCTCTTGATCCTCTAACAAAGCGCTTTTGTTCCTCTAACAAAGCGCTTTTGTTCCTCTAACAATCACACACAAACAATACATATATCTCCAATGCCCATGGGAAGTTTTGAGCCTAATAATTAAATGCCCGGGAATGATACATCTTAATGCCTCGAATTGTAGTGGATATGTTCGTCTGCATTTCCTTCTGCAGGTGCAAGACGACCAACAGCTGTGGTCTGTTCTGTGGAACATAGTTGCCCTACACAGAAACATGAAAACGCTACGTATCATGGTACAGACAACAAATAAAATGCCATGTATCATGATCTATCACATGCAACAAATCAAATGATTCAAAAAGAAAATGAGAACTCGGAATGTGACGCAATCTGCATCAGAGCTACAGCTGCGAGTTTGTCTCACTGACACACCCCTTTCAACCTTATTTTTGTTATGTTGTTGCTTAATATCTAGCTAGGAAGAGGAGTGCCTTCTTGCTCTAGGGAATATTAAGGGATCTATCGTAGACAACCTGATGAAATATGATACACTTACAAGTGAAGTCAGTGTTGCGTCTATCACAATATTCTTATGTTATGACTTTTAAGCACATAAGCTGTTGTGGTAGATATTCAACTTTATCTACAATTAGGAAATTAAAGAGTGGAGGGAGGGGCACATTTCCAGTTAATGACATAGTGGTATGGCTTAGTCGTCTCACCATCTCATTGATGACGGCAGCTAAGGTCATTAACTTAGTGATGACAGAAGCTAAGCGGATCAATACAGCAACGTCAGCAGCTAAGCTCACCAGCAAGTGAATGATCATAGCTAAGCTGATCGTCGGTGTATCAGAGCTTTTCATGTTTCCCAACATAATACTAAATCTCAGACTACACCTCTATACCCCACCCACCCTGCAGAAGGCAACAGAGCAGCAACCAATGTTCCTCGACGTCATAGATTTATCGTATGTTCTTCGGGGGACGGATCCATTTTCTCATGACGAAGTAGAAGACAGTGAGGACGTAGATAAGCAACAGGATGGCACAGGTGACGGCCAAGGCGAGAACGGAGGACCTTGTAGGACACGTCTCAAATAAGGTGACGTCAGCTCCTTCGTAAGTGTATGTACCTGGAGGAGAAAATTAGAATCAGGTGGCTTTGGGGTAAGTGAGAGGGAGGCGGTGGCCAAGTTACCTCCCCAGTAACTGTCATGTACATGGCTTAGGGTGTGATGTCACTAAAACACGTCCCATCTTCTAAGACTCATACAAGAACAGACTCTACGACTCAGCACATACGTGCGCACGAGCACAAACAAATTTCAAATTGTACTTACACACACTCACACTCACACATAGACTCAGAGACTTGCCTCCAGGCATGAATACATAGACTGGAACAAAAGATAAGATACATATACATCCACATACAAACAATCTGGTAAATAACTGGTGAAAAAACATGATAGAGACACACACACTACAAGCTATGTACATCGTACCAGACATTATTAACTCAGACAATTACGTTAAAGCTGCGGGTGAGTGAATGATGTAGGTGAGCGTGACTAGTGTGAGTAAAGGCTTTTGATGAGTGCCACTGGCATGAGTCATACACGAAGTAGGATTAATGTGAGTCAAAACTGTGTTTGAATAAGGCTAGCGTGAGTCAGTGACAGTATAAGACAAGTTCTGATATGACAGGTCGGTCACGACCACTTACTGTTGTTAAGGTATCCCCTGGTCGACTCAGGCACAGGCTCGTCCCGGTACTGCGGACGCTGGTCGTCGCCCAGGTCCAGCACCAGGATCTCCTGACTGATGCTCATCTCGTCGCTGCCCGCTGAGGACGTGAGGGCTTGAGCGGCTGCCATTGCCTCCTCCTTCGTGGTCTCCTGAACGTGTCCCCAGGCTCCTCTCATGTTGCTCACATCACGACGCTTGCGGCCCCAGGAGAACGGCTTATCACGACCCACCTGACACCTCGTCTGGGATGTAGGAAGACAACAAGCTGGATCAGACGCTTTCATCAAGAAGGTACGAAGGGATCGAGGAAGCATTCACTCCACTGGTGTAGGTCACAGGTAATGTTCATCACTATTTGGGATTACTGTTTGTGTTTTATAGGGAGAGAGACATCCATTTACCATCAATTCATTCATCATACACGCTATACAAAATCAAAAGGTTTAACAAGAGATATTTGCTTCTCATCCCCCTACAGAGAGCAGCTGACCAGAGTACCCCCGGAACAACGGCTGCCACACCACGGCAGACGGAATACTGGACTCACCGGCTCGCACGGTCCCAGGCAGTACTTGACGTTGCATTGGAAGATGACGCCGTAGGACTCAGTGAACCTAAAGGCCTCGTAGACGGACTGGAGGGCCGACCCGTCCTTCGTGAACTGAGGGAAGATAGATGGCTCCACGGGGCACCTGCAACAGATGGATGAGTCTGGCTGGTCATGTGCATATCAGGTAGGTGAGAATGCAGGGGGGAAATCTTTACGTAAGGAGGGAATAGTGCATCTCTAAATCTACCTGATCAGGATCTAATGTTAGTCTTTTAAAAAGTTGGTTCAGACTACTTGGTGTGCAATGGGCCTTACTGCTGTACGCACTCACACCAGGGTTATATCCAGCAACTATTTAGTTTGTGGATCAAAAAGCTTTACAAGAGAAAACAAAAAAAGCTAGAAATGCAGAGCTGATGTTAGATAAAGAATCAATATCTTAGATGTTATGGCTGGACCCTCTCCAGCGAGTCAACTTCAGTACCCCTCCGGCCGCACGGCTCAGCAAACTGCTGTAGAAATATCAAACACTCAGTGAAGCATGTGGCGAAGTGTACCACCACAGGTGATTATCACAGGGCACCACACACCATACTGGAGCTTGTGGCCTAGTGTATCACCATAGGGGATTATCACAAGGAACCTGAAGTTCATGAGGTCAAACCACAAGATGCTTCCGCTGGGTTATACCACAAGACAGGTGAAGGAACCATAAAACAGTGAGAGGTGACGAGGTCCAACTCAAAGGTTAATCGTATGTCTGATGTTCCTACCATAAGATACTTCCACTGGCCAGAAATTCACACCAGTGATTAGTAACCTGTCATGACATATTACTCCTGGCTGCCAACCCCTACTGCCTTATATGGAGTGTTGTTGTCCTTACCAGTTAGCTCGTGTTGAGCTAATGGCATACAAGGAGTGGTTATAAGACAGCCGTACTCTGTCTGTGCGTCATCCTCCCATAGTTATCCCTAATCATTAGTTGCCCATGATGATCGTGTGTCTATCTACGTGTTCCACCCTCTTCTGAGATTAGTATCATCATACGTCATTTGTAATCCTCCTCAGGATCTTCGTAATATCATGTGATCTGCTCTGTGATCATCTAACGTCTGTATTCAGTATCTGCCTCACCATCAATGTACATATATCCTCACACGTACCTTTACGTTAATCATAATGTAAGAGCTGCGTATTTCACTTGATCCCATGTCACTCCTTAATGAATGCGTTGTATTGTCTAGCTAATGTTGCCTCGTTATAACGTCTGAACCCTAGCTGACAGTTTTGACAATGGAGAAGACATTAACAAATCATTTGGATGTATTAGATTCGTTATCACTTTGCGTGTACTGAATTATTACTTTTGAAATAGAAGAGGAAGGGAACTGAGGTATTTGTATCATGCAGGATCCTTGATCCCAATGGATGAGTCATACGCACGTAGTGTCTCGTGATGTCAACAGCAAACACATTAGATATTCGTTAGCTTTAAAGGCTGCTTATTGGAAACCAACAGTGATGTCTCTCCTCAAGGTGTACTCAGCTACTCCTACAGGTAAGGTTTCTGGAGTTTAAAGCACGAGAGGGAACGAGTAGAAAATCAGGACAGTAATCAAATTTGTGACTCAACTAGAAAAGCAATTGTTAATTCTAGAATGGTTACAACAACAGAATTTGATGAACGATAATAAAAAAAGAAAAACGTACGATTAACCTCATCAAAAAAGGACAAACATGAGGTTGAAAACAGTTACTTCGGCATATCTATCAGCTTAACACGCCGAAGAGAAAATTTCTATTGCTTGATAGACAGAGTTAAGCAAATGGCAGCCGACATTAGGGATATTGCCAAAGTCTTATCATGAGATTTTTGAAGATTAATGCCTCTATAGTTAAGACAGGAGACAAAAAGGTCTATATTAGAACTACGCAAGTGAAATGACATTTAGAAGTAACTTCGACTCTAGCTTGAGAACGAGCTGCGAAGAAAATTTCCCTTATAGAATTTTATTGTAGGAACAGTATGGAGTAGTTATGCTGTGAAAGAATCACACGCACGATTTTTCGTATCACAGATTAAGAGTAAAAGTAAGAAATCTCAGAGAGACATAGTGTTGAGGAGGAAGTTGCACAGTATTGCACAGTATTGCAGATGACTGAGTTTAAAAATCAACAAAGGGAGACCAAGATGATGGTGTTGTTGGGGTCGAAGAGGACACTGAACAACACAGGATAAACTTGGAATACAATGATGTACGCTACATAGAGAGGAACTAAACACCACTGACCCGTCGTCGTCGATGATTTGGAAGGTAGAGCGGGAGTCCTTGGCCATGGCAACGCAGCTGCGGGCGAAGATGCCGTAGGGAGCTGTGAGGGAGAGAGAGAGCAGGATCATGAGGTCAGTGTGATGTGAAGTTTGGTTGGCTGGTCCTCTGTTCATACTTCGTTTGAGCATTATTGGCCATGAAATGACATCACGACTATTTCTTTGTCTGTGTGGGAATTACATTAGCCTGGTTATGTACTGACATAAACTGGCTTTGATTACTTTCTCCTTTGTCTTTTAAAAATATCAGTCGACAGAAAGAACAACGACAGAAATCGTTTCACTGTATTATAAACTCATTGTGCTAACATAGAAGGAGGAGCTACTGCCAACGTCTCTCTTACTTTCTTCTGGAATCTCGATCCTGAAGGTGAGGATGTCGCCGATCCTGACCGTCTCCACCTCCCTGAGGGCAGCATCCAGGATGCGAATCCTTGGTGGCGGAGCTTCGGGGGCGGAGGTGATGGGGATCATGTCTGGGTCCCTGGGTGAGGGAAATACAACACTTTAGGATAATCTGAAGCAACTATACCAAAGGAAAATGATAACAAGGGATGACTGTCAGTGGTCCACGTTTATGTCAGCTTGTCAGTAATCATTACTTATTCCGAAGGATGAAATCTCATATACAAATATTCTACCAACAACAAAGAACTAAATTAAAGTGAACTTATGACAATGTGATAGACACTGTGGTAATGAACTTCTTGTAAGGTAGACGAAGTGTAATTTACATTGAAAAATTATTATTTTTTTTTTTTCCTCAAGACGACAACTATCTACGGTGCTTGGATGTGACTGCAGAGCTTGTGGTGAGTAAGTGTGCTCAGGAAGGGGGTTTGATAAGGATCATCCAACAGACTTGCATCAACAGACTGGTGAACCATAACTCTGGGTCGCTGAATGGGGGAGGAGGAGGAGGATCTCATCAGGTTTGGGTACATCTTTTACCTGAAGACTTGCAGGGAGACAAGTGGAGTGATCGTCTTTTAAACTGCTACATCATCATTGTAGCTCAGTACACTGCGAATCATAGGAACACGGCCCACAGCTTCGTGTACATAAATGTGCTGTAACTATTAGTGTATTACAGGAAGAGAGTGTTATAATCGTGTCGCCATTTATTGACTATGCCCGTGTGGGAGGATGAAAAACTGGGGTTTGCTGTGAGCCGATTGATTGCCCTGTCTAGCTAGGATTTGAACTCGGGCTTGTTAGATCGGTGGATTGCAACGTAACTGCTACGCTGCGGACGGATGGTGTCCCAACAGACGTACATCAAAACAAAGACAAATATTTTTGTCAATAGAAGTCAAGCGAGGGTTACTCTAAGCCGGATTAGTCGTCCACCTCTGACGATACATCTCGAACGTGAGAACTGCTTCAGCGAGTATGCAAAAAAAGGCAAGAAATGACTCATCACGAAGGCGGTCTTGAACTGGTCATTTGTCTCACCCACAGGATTATAATGAGGGGTCTGTGGGCTCTTCTTTTCTGTGTGCTATTGTTAGGATATGACAAGAGAACTGAATCATATCCAATACATTATTCTTCAAGTATGTCTTGGAGCTTCAAAGTAAAGCTTCACTTTGGTATTCTTGTTCTGGCTAGCGCCACTTGACTCTGTTGGGGTTTTGGCGTGGCTCACGGGGCTTCAAAGTAAAGCTACTGGAGGTTTATCCAGTCTTTCCAGCATCTTATCAGTTCACCTTCAGTACGATCGTAGGGGGATAGAGCACGACGCCAGCGGCTCAACCCTACGAGCAAGAAAAATGAATCAGACGCCAGATGCTGATTCACCGTATTGTGGCGATTAGTATCGCCACAATACGGCGAATCAGCAAAACTAAACGTAAGTTACTGTGTTCCGCCTCCCACAATTCATGAATTAAGAAACAGAAGGGATTGTTAAGAGTATCATTAACCTAAGATTAGCGTTTTTGAATGCACTTAATCCTCAAGCAAGTTTCTCTTCGAGAAAATCTTACACTACAACTTGTTTCAACAGTCCATGTCTGCTGATCTGTATCTAAAGATCTGGGGCCAGAAAGTCGTGATGATAGGTCTGTGTAGAAGGTCATCGTCTACGGGTCCATGCCTACAGGTCAAGGAATCTAACAGTACTGTCATACAGTGTCTACAGGACTGGGAAAGGGTAATCTACAGGCAGTGTACATTGTGGCACCCTCAAGCTAACCATTAGCCGCAGCCCAGAACTCCTGAAAGCCACAGCCACTGTCTTACCGGATGATCAATGTGTTGGATAAAGGGTCGTGCTCGGATGGGCTGCTGTAAAATGTATATCATTATTAAAAAACATCTGCAGCAGGAGTCATATGTGGTGTAGAGGGTGCTAACCATGCTGCAGCTTTTGACAAAGTTAGTTAAAAAAAATGATTCTGTAGACACTATTTAGCAGGTTTATGGTGAGGAGGAATGTATATCTACATATTAGCAATAAATAGGTGCTGTTCACAAAAATCATAGGGTTCAAACGAGGTGACTGTTCTCATGTTATTTATATGAAGTGCATTCTCAGACCAGGCATGGTGGTGTAGCCAGCAAGGACTGAGAAATAAGTATATGAGTGAGCGTTGATGTGTACACACCTGATGGGGAGCATGCCGAAGGTGATGTTCTTCGAGGTCATGTCGTAGGTACAGCGAATCTTGTAGATCTTGTCTGTCTTGGTCATGACGATGGAGTGGTGCTGGATCACCACCAGGTTGGTGTACACGCCGCCCTGTAACATACACACACACGTAATGATATCTTTAAGTCGTCTTTTTTTTTTAATTTGCGACATAAATTCGACCCAAGCTTAGAATGGGCATCAGTTACTTTGTGTGATCATTTGGAGAAACACATAAAACCTGCTCGAGGAAATGGAATGGAATGCAACGAGAATTAGGCCTAAGATAGTCCTACAATGGGAAGGAAGTCCTCGAAAAGCCAACGTTAGAGGAAAGGATATAATAGGAGTCCTGATAACCAACCTCTATTCCTCGGAAGCCATAGTGATGGTAAATACTGACCACTACTTCAAAATCCAAAGGAACTTAGAGAACCTTGAGGACATGCCTTGGAATCTAGACGTGGAAGACGTCAGTGCAGAAACATTTCATCAGGAACATAGTATTTGACGTATGGAACAATGTTAGCAAAGATGAAGCAAAGACTATTAGAAGATTCAAAAGACTATACGACGGAACTGTGAGGTCCAAAAATGGGATCCTACGTCTAGAGATGACTCACAAACAGGTAAGACATTCCACTTAACCCCGCTATTCTGGGATGTGGTGGTGTGAGGGCCAGGGGTGGCTTCTGTGGTCCCAAGGGTTAATGAAGTGCATCAAGATGTTGGGGGTATGGCGGGACGATGATAACGTGGTAGGAATATGAAGTGTGGTGTCAAGATGATCTAGGATAATACAGATGTAGAAGGATGTGGTAGACGACATGAAGTTGAAACACAGTGGATTAGATGGTCCATGGCATATGATAATGCATGATGATATGATTGGATATGGTAAGATGATGGGCGCTGGCCGGGTGATAGGGTGTAGAGGGATAAAGATGACTGGTGTGATGGAAAGTGTGATCCTCGACTTACGGAATATAGTGGTCGTTGGTGTTAGGATGTGTTAGATACAGTGCGGGTGGCTACTCGTGGTGGAAGATGGTGGGTCGAGGACTGAGTTATGAGGACATTCTCGCATGATATGTGCAAACCAGGCGGATTTCAATATTCTTTGACTACTGAGGAATATGAACATACATGTGCTGTCAGGCTGTTACTATTTCTTCACAGAAAGTTTCAGTCTGGCGATATGTTACAGTACATGTAACGATTATGATCTCAATATTTCAAATGGACTCACCAATTTCTATGTCGCGTTAATGGAAATTTACAAAGTAATGCTTAGACACTCAGTCAGCAGTGTAAATGTGTTTGTGTGTGTGTGTGTTTGTGTGTGTGTGTGTGTGTGTGTGTGTGTTGTAAAGCAGTCTTGCTGGCCCCGGCCGCTGCCACCTGTTGCCTTTCAGTAGCCATTACATTATTGTCCCTAAGGCTTTCCTCACACAGCAGATGCTGCTCTCCAGATGCAGGACGGAGCCCCACAAGAGGCCAGCTGTTCCATGTGTAACATCAGTTCTTATCGTGAACTGAAGCGACTCATCTTTGTTTACATCATGATATTTAAAAGCTTTAGTGTTATCTATATTTACTGATAACTATTGCTATCTCTGTCATTATCATAATCATTACCATTCTGCTGCTTCTACTACTATTACTACAATTATTACTAGTACTTCTGTAACTGCCGCTATTACTACTACTACTGCCGACCATTGTACTCGTTGAGAAAAGATGATTCTGCTTATTCAGTACTTGCATAAGAGATTACTTTGGCTGGAGAGGAAGAAAGACAAGCTGAGACAAAGAAAAGGAGAGAGTGTGTAGGATGGATAGGGAGGGATACAAAAATAAAATGGGAAGCAGACTGTAGTACCGAAGAGAAGGGAGGACATCATGGTAGTGAGAGAGAGAGAGAGAGAGAGAGAGAGAGAGAGAGAGAGAGAGAGAGAGAGAGAGAGAGAGAGAGAGAG
>JAUUDZ010181539.1:9401-30695 GCA_032361705.1 Panulirus versicolor | reverse complement strand
TGTGACCAAACCATTTCAATACACCCTCTTCTGCTCTCTCAACCACACTATTTTTATTACCACACATCTCTCTTGCATTTCATTACTTACTCGATCAAACCACCTCACACCACATACTGTCCTCAAGCATCTCATTTCCAACACATCCACTTTCCTCCGCACAACCCTATCTATAGCCCACGCCTCGCAACCATATAACATTGTTGGAGCCACTATTCCTTCAAGTATACCCCTTTTTGCTCTCCAAGATAATGTTCTCACCTTCCACACATTCTTCAGTTTCAGTTAGTGTAAGCCCCAGATAATAACAAGGCACCTCTACATACCAATATTTATCCCAGTTCCTTTTCTATGACAGACAAAATCACCTTGATTGATAAGACCTTATATGAGTATCACTTAATTGCACCCTAAAATCATATGTAGTCAAGCAGCTCTAAAATAAACAACCCCATGAGTAACTAGCCTCATCCTTGATGCTATTATTACAGTGATTCCTATTTCTTACTTATAGATACATGATTTGGTTTCATATTTGGTATTTACATACACCTCAATGTTATTAAGTATATTAGTTACCTCAAACCACTGGGTGTGACTCTCATTTCCCTCCACACTTTGGACCATGACAATCGCACTACCTCCCTTCAGTACTTGTAGAATCTCATGTTCCTTATTACAAATCTAAATGTTCATCTCTTAGACTGTATATAATCTTGTGTAAACTCATATCTAACTTTTTAGTCTAATAGTACTCAAATATCCCTGACCGCATTCCATCAGGTTTGGTCAACATTCCCTCAAATTTGGTCACCACACCTAGGGAAGCACTAAGATCTAATGGAGAGGGTAACAAAGAAGGGCAGCTCAGATGGCACCAGAAACGATAGAGTTGAGTTATTAGGAAAGGTTAGAGGCTTTAAATTTGCCCACCCTGGAAGAAACAAGAGTGAGGGGTGACCTGATCACAGCCTTTAAGTTTTAAAAAGTATTGATAGCCTAGAGAGAGAACAGTTCTTCAAAAGATGTAGGGATGGAATGACAAGAGAGCAAATGAAATGAATTTTTTTTTTCAAAGATGTGAGGAAGTACTTTCCTAGTATAAGAGTGGTCTAATGAAAGGAATGAAATGGTTACTGCAGACAGCATAGGGATATATACGAAGTTGTATGACAAAGAAAATTCAAAGGATGAGGTCTCATGAGTGTAAAACTCCCTTCCCTTACAGTACAAATAAGTAATTACAAGAAGGTAATTACTAAAGCTGTGAGTACACCTACTTTATTTCTGGTAAAGTGGTAATATGTACACTTATATTCAAGCTTTGATTCATGGTTACTGCAAATCATAACCCTGTGCAACACAATTTTTTTCCTGGGTAGTAAGTGTAATTTCCTTATTGCTTAAGCATAAAAAGTAGAGAAAAAAGCTATTATTCCCTTCAAACTTTGCTTTTGTGACTGGGACAGTAATATTTTGAAAGTCAACTATTTTCAATAGGAAAACAGGCAAATTTGTACATCTTTATTCACATAAAGTCACAAAAACAAAATATGAATCAAAATTAACATGTATTTACAATAATGTTAAACAAAAGTGATCACGAGATTCAGAAAGGAATTTTTCGAGATTTATGACTGTACTGCAAATCACTTTCACAAATCAGACCCCAAACATAATCTCCCATCATGTTCTAGTTATATGTTCCTTGGGAGTGGCGCTCAGACTCCAGTATGTACCTTGCTCCTTTGAGTACGCTCCCATGTTCTTGAATTTATCAAGATGGGCATCAAGAATATGGACTTTGAGGGACATCCTGCAGCCCATTTTTCCATAGTTCTTCACCATAGTCTCAACCAGCTCCACATAATTTTCAGTCTTGTGATAGCCCAGGAAGCTCCACATAATTTTCAGCCTTGTGATTGCCCAGGAAGCCCCAAACCACTGCAACAAAGCTGTACCAAGCTGCTTTCTCCTTCCAAGTGAGCTTTTTGGGAATCCCTTGCACTCCAGGATCTTCTTTATCTGTGGTCCAATGAAGACACCAGCTTTGACCTTTGCCTTAGACAGCTCAGGGAAGAAGTTTTGAAGGTACTTAAAGGCTGCAGACTCCTAATCTAGAGCTGTGACAAATTGTTTCATAAGGCCTAATTTTATGTGCAGTGATGGCACCAACACCTTCTGGAGGTCCACCAGTGGTTCCTAGTTTTTTTTTGCATTGCTTGCAACTGAAATGAGGAGCCCAAAATCTGTGTTGATCCTTGACAGGCATACCAAAATATGCCTTGTAGGCCTTACACATCTTAGCAGATGCTGCAACAGAGTACTTTTTCACCCTTGTTTTGAGAGATTGGCAGCAGACATAGCAAAATGTGTCTGCCAGATGCTTGCAGCCTCTAGACACCATCTCAGAAAAAATGTATGTATATGTATCCACTTAGGAAGCTAGATCTATAATGAACTGGTTGGCTTAAAACCCTTATATTCATATTGATTATATCACTGGAAACTTCTAGAAATTCTATATCAGCTACTCAGCACTAAATCTATTTGGAATGTTCTGAAAAATAGGAAAATTTCAAAATATTGCTGTCTTTATCACAAAAGCAAAGTTTCAAGAGAATAATAGCCATTTTCTATACTTTTTTGACATGATCAATCAGAAAGTAACACTTATTACCCAGGAAAAAAAAATTTGTTACACAGTGTAATCGGTTTAAGAGGTGAGTGTGATTACAAATCTCAATACGAACCTACTATATTGTTAACTAGGTTTGTAAGTAAGTCTGATAACTAGTGCAGATGCTAATCTCAGCCTATATACTAGATACTAAAAAACCCTCACTGGTCTTGGTAAGGCCCTTTAAATCCCTGTATGCTGCATATAAAATAGCCATGAATTCCTTATAATCTATCTAGGGGAATAATCTGCCCTGATAAAGATCACAGTCACTTTCATTCAAACATGTCTAATTAATCCTACATTCACACTGAAACATCAATGCTAATTCATACCTTACCTCAAACATTATTATCTAATAATGATGAAGGTAAGAAGCACACGCTATTCCTTACCTCTTTTGTTGCTGCTATAATCTCCAACTTGTCTGCAATGCTTTGCCAACAATGGTCGCTGAAAACTGTTCCAATCTCTTGGCTGTAACTAAAGTTAACAAAGGTCCTCAGTGAGCACAATATTTACCTCAAGGGTAGTTAACAGTGCTTCATGAGTAGTGACTAAATAAACAATAATTCATGCTAAAAATTGGTCACTGAAAAACTGATATGCTATCAAAAAGTTGTTGAAAGATCAGTGCCAAGAAAGAAGACAAAAATGCACTGAACTACATACCAGTAACTCTATCAAACATGTTTTTTTAAAACACAACAAAAAGGGAAAAATAAAATAACTACTTGTAAAAGACAAATCACACATGGGGTAAGAGGTCACTTTACAACAAATATTACAAATTTCCATGACAGAGTCAGCATTGGACTAGACAAAAGAAATTAACGGGAAGAGTCTGTGTTTCTAGACTGTTAGAAAGCATTCAAAACTGTTCCACACGGGAAGGTGATAAAAAACTTGACTATCACGTTGCCATAAGAAAGAGAGCAACAAATTGTTACCCGAGATGAGAGCTGAATTATAACATGACATTAACGTCTATGATTTTGCGAGCAATGGATGAGAAAAACATGAAAGAATACATGATCACAACTTTTAAGTTTCTGAAATTGAGAATGTCAAGAGTGAAAAGTAATTTGAATTTATCAAAGAAAGATCAAAGAAAAGTTACTGTGCAAAACACAATACAGAAGATGTAATAGGGTGGTGGATAGAAGGCATACATCAAGTGAAGATACAAAGAATTTAAAAAACATATACAGCAGACTAAACACTAAGCTGAATGATAAATTCTCATGAAATACTTCTAGCATTACTGAATAGTATAGTACAACTTTTATTCATGAACAAGGTAAACCTACTATCATCCCTTCATAAATCAAGATGATGCAATTATGTGCTGCATGGTCTTTTACATACACAATTTCAAGTATTTTGCAGATGACTGTCATTCAAATAAACCCACTGATGCAATCAATACGACATTACAGTAATCTCATAAAATATTCTTTATTAGAAGTCCACACAACAGAAGGCTAGACATGAGAAGGCCAGTCAAGAGAGGACTAACCAATAGAAGGCCAGACAAGAGAAGGTTTGACAACAGAAGGCCAGACAAGTAATAGCTAAACAATAGAGGGCGAAATAATAAATGACTAGCCTATACGAGTTAACACAACAGAAGGCTAGACATGAGCATGCTGGTCAAGAGAGAGCTAACCAATGGAAGACCAGACAAGAAAAGGCCAGTTAAGAGAAGATTAAACAATAGAAGGCTAGACAAGAGAAGGCTAGACAAATGAAGGCCAGTCAAGAGAAGGTTAGACAGTAGAAGGCCAGTCAAGATAAGGCTATACAATAGAAGGTTAGACAATAGAGGGCCAGTCAAGAGAAATCTAGACAATAGAAGTCTAAACAGTAGATGGCTAGTCAACATAGGGCCACTTCAAAAAAGGGTAAACAAGAGAAGGCCAGTCAAGAAAGGGTAGAATAAAAGGTCAGATAACAGAAAACCAGACAACAGAAGGCCACACACCAGAAGGCTAGACATGAGAAAGCCAGTCAAGAAAGGTTAGACAATAAAAGGTCAGGTAACAGAAGGCTAAACAACAGAAGGCCACACAACAGAAGGCTAGACAAGAGAAGGTCAGTTAAGAGAAGATTAGACAATAAAAGGCCAGACAAAAGAAGGCTACTCAAGAAAAAGCCCATTAAGGCAAGGCTAGACAAAAGAAGGCAAGTCAAGATAAGGCTAGATAATAGAGGGTCACACAATAAAACACTAGACAATAGAAGGCCAGTTAAAAGAAATCTAGACACAGAAGTCTAGACAACAGAAGGCCAGTCAAAAGAAAGTTAGACAATAGAATACTAGGCAATACATGGCCATACATCAGAAGGCTGAACAAGAGAAGGTCAGTCAAGAGAATGCTAGAAAACAGAAGACTAAACAATACAAAGCCACACAACAGAAGGCTAGACAATAAAGTCAGACAATAGAAAACTTGACAACAGATGGCAAGACAAGAGAAGACCAGTCAAGAAAGGGTAGACAATAGAAGGCCAGATAATAGAAGACTAAAAGCTAGAAGGCCACACAACAGAAGTCTAGTCAAATAAGGGTGGACAATAGAGGACTAAATAACAGAAGAATAGACAATAGAAGGCTAGACAAGAGTAAGCCAGTCAAATGAAGGCTAGACAATAGAAGGCCAAACAATACAATACTAGACTATAGAACACCACACAATATAAGGATAAACAAGAGAAGGCCAGGCTAGACAAAAGAAGGCCAGTCAAGAGAATGCCAGACAGCAGAGGGCCAGACAATTTAAGTCCAGACAAAAGAAGGCCAGTTAGGAGAAGGCTAGACAACAGAGGACTAAATAAGAGAAGGCCAGTCAAAAGAAGGCTTGACAAGAGATGACCAGACAATAGAATGTCACACAACAAAAGTCTACACAAGAGAAAGCCACTCAAGAGAAGGTTAGACAAAAAAGGCCAGACACAAAAGGATAGATAAAAGAAGGTCAGTCAAGAGAAGGTTAGACAATAGAAGGCAAGACAATAAAAGGCTACACAAGAGACAGTCACTCAAGAGATGGCTAGACAACAAAGGTTAAGACAATAGAAGGCCAGATAACAGAAGGCAAAACAAGAGAAGGCCAATCAAGAGAAGGTTAGACAACAGGTCAGACAACAGAAAGCCAGATAACAGAAGACTAGACAACAGAAGGCAAGAATACAGAGGACAAAACAATAAAAGCCTAAGCAATAGATGACTAGGCAATAAAAGGCTAAATAGAATACTAGACTGAAGGCAAAACAACAGAAGGCCAGAAAATAAGAGGCTTATCAACAGAAGGTTAAAGAAGAAAGAGTTAGATAAAAGAGGGCTACATAATAATAGGCCAGACAAGAGAAGGCTGAATAACAGATAATTAGATAATAGAAAGCCAGGCAATAGAGGGCTACATAACTGAGGTCTAAACAACAGAAGGCTAAGCAATAGAAGGCTACACAATAGCAGGCCAGGTAATAAAAGGCTAAACAAAAGAAGGCTAGACAGTAGAAGGTTTGACAGTAGAGGGCTAGACAACAGAATAGAAAATTAAAGACTATACAAATGAAGGTAGGACAATTGAGGACTATATAATAGAAAGTCAGACAAAAGAAGGTTAGACAAAGGAAGTCTAGACAACAGAAGGTTAAACAACAGAAAACTAAACATAATTCATATCTCAACAAAGAATGTAAACCATTGAAAAAAATTTAAGGATTGATTCAAAATAAGAGCAAAACTAGGGATAACTATGCAACAAATCTGAGATAAATACATCATACCTTATGAAAGCTTGGGTCAAGGAATCCATGTATAGTTGTGCAATGCCTTGGATTGCAGTTAGATACTCTTGTAAGGTGCTACTAATATCCCCTATTGTATTATTCATCTTGTCCAGCAAGATGATCATCATTGTGTTCATATATCCACTTAACCTAGAGAAACACATTTCTAAACTTCAAAAGAGTACTTTATCAAGAAATTTTTGGTTTTTCATTAATAATTTTTCATGTACCTGTACTATGCAATATACCTTTATATATGCTAATAACCTGTCGGCATCTGTTCTATGTGAGTAACCTATCATCATTTAGACAATTAGGAATTTCAATAATCTGAAAAATCATATTTACTCAGCCAATTATTTTGTAAGAGTAATAGAACAAAAATAAGGAAGACCTAAATAAACCCATTTCATTCTTGCATTAGTTATTCACCTGAGAAGCATACATATAAAACATCAGACCTCTACAAACCACATTTTCAAAAAGACTAACAAATTTCTACAAATGCATATAGACATAAAGGGGCATACTTAACCTCCCCCAATCTTTGAACAAAGAATATAAAGCTATACTATAGACGGTATACTTGACCTTCCCCCATCTTTGAGCAAGGGATATAAAGCTATATATAAGGGGTATATTTAAACTTTCCCAATCTTTGAGCAAGGGATATAAAACTACACTGTAGGGGGTATACATGACCTTCCCCAATCTTTTAACAAGGGATGTAAAGCTACACTGTAGGGTGTATACTTGACCTTCCCTAATCACTGAGCATAGGATATAAAGCTATATGTATAAGGGGTATACTTTAGCTATCCCTATCTTTGAGCAAGGGATACAAAGCTAGACTAAAGGGTATATACTTGAACTTCCTCAATCTTTGAGCAAGGGATATGAAGCTATAATATAAGGGTATACTTGAACTTTCCCTATCTTTGAGTAAGGGATATAAAGCTACACTATAGAAAGTATACTTGAACTTCCCTAATCTTTAAATAAGGGATATAGAGCTATAATTTAAGGAGTATACTTGAACTTCCACTATCTTAGAACAAGGGATATAAAGCTACAATATAGGGGGCATACATGACCTTCCCCAGTCTATCAGCAAAGGATGTAAAGCTACACTATATGGGGCATACTTGATCTTCCCCAATCTTTGAGCAAGGGATATAAAGCTACACTATAAGGGGTATACTTGACCTTCCCCAGTCTTTGAGCATAGGATATAAAGCTATACTCTCGGGGATATACTTGACCTTCCCCAGTCTTTAAGCAAGAGATATAAAGCTACACTATATTGGGCATAACTGACCTTCCCTAATCTTTGAGAAAGGGATATAAAGCTACGCTATATTGGGCATATCTGACCTCCCTAATCTTTAAGCAGGGGATATAAAGCTACACTATAGGGGGCATACTTGATCTTCCCTAATCTTTGAGCAAGGGATATAAAGTTACACTATAGGGGGCATAGTTCATCTTCCCCAATCTCTGAGCAAGGGATATTAACCTATAATGAAAGGGGTATACTTAGCTTCCTAATCTTTGAACAAGGGATATAAAGCTGCACTTTAGGGGGTATACTTGATCTTACCCAATCTCTGAGTTAGGGATGTAAAGTTACACGCCTGATCTGATCATATGTTCTGGGCCAGCATCTACCACTTGGATGGATTTAAAACTTGTATATTTCACTTTCACCATAAACAGGCCAAGTAAGCTCTAACATATTGGATTTGCTTACAGCACTTCACTAAGAATTTGTTCCCTTTTCAGTGATCCTGTAGATCTGGGAGGTGGATGGGAACAAGTTAACATATAGTAAATTGCACAAAAATCCTAACCATAATAGTGTATTGCAACAGTTTTACTGAGCCTAGAAATTTTGCCCAAAGCAGTAAATAGCTCTTAGAGCTGATGTAAGTGACTACGTGAGCCTTTTTCCATCTCATATATACAGATATTCTGAGTTGCTATACACCCATTACCAATGGCAAATAAAAATCAGCTACCTCTCATATTAATAAATCACTATCTGCAGGTGTATGATGGATACAGAAGCCTAGATCTATCCAGAGGCTGGTAAACAGAGGCACGACTCAAGACAGAAATGCCCTTTTACTCTATCTGCACCTTGCTGATTATAAGCAATAATTTTCCTATCACTGATCAAATGCTTACTACAACCTTTAGGAATAAAGACAAATGCAGAAGTTATACACATAGAAATCCTTATCATTATTTCACTTACTGATTTAGCCAAGAAGACAATACACCTTGTAGCTCAAGCAGTTGATGCGTTATCTTTTCCCACACTTCTTCTATCATATCTGTCAACCATAAAGCCAAAGGACTGAGAAGTGTAGAGATTTGAGTCTCCAAGTTTGACAACTTTTCCTTCATTAACTCCTTTACTTGAAGCAGCTGCTGGCTCACATAACCAAGAAAACTTTCAAAGTAAAATAAAGACCATTCATATCTGTAAGCATAAAAAAGGAAGTAGTCAGGATTAGCTGACATAAATCATAACTATTATATTTTCATTTTAATCATGCGCTTCAGAAAAGCTCAGCTACGATCTAATGAAAAGCACATATTTAAGCTAATGTCTTCCTCTATCCTCACATCATGTGGTCAATCTTGTAAATACTGGCATTACCTTCAGATGGTTCAGATTATACAACTCAGAATGCACATTACGAATACAACTTTAATGTATTGTAAGTAATTTTTAAAAAATCACATAAAAGCAACAATCTAAGCTGAATAAAAAAATAAACACCTCAAGTAACAAGCTCAGACATCACAACAGCCAACCCCTTGCCTCCTCTCACCACACATCTTGGACAAGGATAACAAAGACTGTTGGAAGGTGACCCAACCTCCATGAGAGATAATGGGCTGGGTGAGGTGAAAAGTTGGGAGTGTTTATACCTTAAAACTAAATTTTTCTGCAGCTCAAAGCTTACCTTGTAGTCATATGGGGAGGAGAATCTATATGGCAAGAAAATTTTGAGATGCTTCAGCAGCAGAACCATTACTAATGAATGGCCAAGTATACCACAGAGGGGACTGTCTAAAAAATCTTTTCTGGCTGTAGTCTTACTACAGCTAAATCTTCTCAGATATATATGCCATTGTAAAAGAGCAAATGTCCTGTTGGACCTCCAAAACATCTGTTGTTGAGCCTTTTGTGGGACAAGAGTGCTAGAAGAGCCTTGATTGTGGAATGTCTTCTCAAAATATGCACCTTACATTAAACTCTGACCGGCTAATTCTGAAAGTTCTGCCAGTCAGCTTTGAAATCCTTGCTCCTGAATACATAATAGGAGACCTAAAATGACAAAGTTTCTGTGTTCCTTCATGCAGTACATTTCATATATTGCCATATCATACTAAGGAAATAATATTTCTATAAAGAAAGGCTCCATGCCTTTCCCTAGAAATACAATTTCATTTATAACAAAAAAAAAAGTTGCATTACAGTAAAAGTTAATGACTAACTTGTTCCTATCTAAATATAACAGTCTCTCTCCTATAGAGGGAAAGTAGTTTGCTAATCCAATTTTCAGTGCTCAGTCTTACAAATAAAATTGTTTTTAATGTTAAATCTTCAAAAGAGTAATTAATGCAAATCCTCCTTGTTTACAACAAATCTAATACCTTATCAAAAACATCCTACACACTCTGCTTGAATGGAGTTCGAAGTATCTTGGGCAATCTTAAAAAGTGTCTCTTCTTGGCCATTTGGAGGAAGGGGGAATAAATGCTTCCATTCCTGCAGGAATAACCTCTGCTATGCATTTGATGGAGACAGAAGCATCACCACATAAGAAACAGCAATTTACCCAAGGAAAGTCAGAAAAGAATTCAAATAAGTGATTTCAGTCAGCTTTGTTGTCGAGGTGCTAATATTTACACTTGGAAGGGACTGTAGGAGGGAGAAGTGCTGTTAAAATAGATTTATGAGAGTGTAATCAGATGAACCAATTGGGGACAAGACTGAGTAATTACAGCTCTCATGATTCGTTTCTTAGACTGGGAAACATCTTGACAGCTTAACACTGTACTCTTTCCATTTGGTCTGTCTTTTTTTTTCAAATTGGGTAACCATAACTGAACAAAATATTCACCACTGAATTATAAAAAAAATATGCACCACTGAATTATAAAAAAGAGGATAATTTCCTTAACTTGATAACTTGCATTCTTGTGTACCTATCTCTGTATGGGTGACTTATGACTCCAATTCTGGATGCACATACAAATATGCTGAGGTAGCAATGAGAATATGCTAGCATCAGAACATGCGTAGCAATTCTGCTGTGATACTGCTCCTAAGCCAACTGGACAAAAATCCTACTGCTTGTCCTCAAATAGTCTGCATTCTGCTGAAGTATGGGAACATGCTTTGTTTTGTCCTGAGCTAACTGCTTCAGGTTTGATGGTCCACAATTGCAGCTTTTACTTCATACAGTTCTTGTACCTCTTCCCGGGGAGGACCTGGTTTTGTCTTTACTCCAGCTCTCCATACATGATTTGTCTCATGAAAGTTGACCATTCTGATTACATATTCTATTCACTTCAAGTGAGATTTGATAATTTCTCAATGCTGGATGTGTAGTCCTTGGGAGGACCTCATTGTTTATGAACCATGACTTGTCAGCAAATGCCCTTCAGAAATCTATGGGAGCACATGTGAAATTACTACAATAGTTTGATTTGATTCTGGTAAGAAGCGTGCACCTTGCAGCTGTACAAGAGGAAAAACAGAACCACTACATTATACAGCTTGATCTTGATATCAGCAAGAGGCTATAGAGGTTCAAAGCTCTAGCACTAAGTCTGCCTAAAGGCCTTGTTGGATATGCCAATTCTCCAAATCCTTGTTGAATTCTCCTTGTCAAGGGATTCATTACTGGAAATTGCAGTGCATATGTACTTTAATTCCTCTGCATTATTTAGCTGAGTTTTACCTATTTGGACAGATGGGGCTGGTGCACTGGATGTTGGGGAAAGCAGAAACAGAACCTATGTTTTTTCAAGACTGATCATCAAGCCAAAGAGTTAAACAACCTTAAAAAACCTATCCACTATGCACTGGAGGCCATTGTATCCTAGGTCTATGACTTAAGAGCACAGTCATCAGCAAATAAAGCTTTCTCAGTGAGTTTCTGCAAAAATTCAGTCTAAGTGTTCAGCTATCTATGATTGAAAGTGAGCTACATCAGTGGTATCCAACATAAAAGCCATGTCTGAATTCTTTTACATTGACAATTTCATAACTTTCTCCACATCTGTAAATGCCTCATGGAAGTTCATTTCTTGTGCCAAGTGCTTTTAACAGATTCTTCAATATAAACACCTAGACCACACATTCTCTACCCTCTTGAGGCCACAATACTTCTACCCAGTCTGATGTTCTGTCCTTTCAGTCGCCACTTTCCTAAACAGTTTACTATGTATACTTAACAGCTTTGTATGTCAGTAATCTAAGCATTCATCTTTGTCTCATTGCCTTTATATAAGATCATTACACACTTACTTTGCTAAAACTCGTGCAGTTTACCATGGCCAGAAATACATAAAAAAAATATCACCCTCTTTCTTTAGAAACTCAACTACAATCCCATGCACTACAGCTGCTTTGCAACATTTCATCTTACACAAGGCTTTCACTATCTCCTCTCTTATGACCAAACCATTTGCCATGACCCCTCTTGCTTGCTTATCATAACACCTCACTGCAAACCCCAATATCTTGCCATCCAATCATCTAACATACTCAATAATCTTTCATGATATTCATTCCATTACTCTTTTAACTCTTATTTGCCTGCTGCCACTTCCCTATCTGCTCCCCTCACTGTCACTTCCATTTGTTCTCTTGTTCTCCTCACCTCTCTATCTATCTATATCTCTGACACCTGTTCCCTTTGGGAACTCCCTTGAGGGGGTGGCCACAGCAAAAGTCTCCATAACTGGTGAACTCCAGTGCCACTTCTTCGCTTTTTATGCCTCAACCTTAGTATGCCATTGGCAGAGGGCAAGTCAAGCACAATGTTTTCAAAGGCTCCTATCTAATGTTCCCACTACTATTACCAATGTGTCTACCAAATGTTCCAGCCTATTATTTCTACTTTATACTCCAAGCTAAATGTTCCTGCCTACTACTTCTACCTAATGTTTCTATCTAATGCTCCAGTCTAATGTTGCAACCTACTATTTCTGTTTGTTACTCCTACCATTTTGCCAAAAGACAGGGCTAATGAATAGCCCTCACCAAAGAAAAATATAGAGTTAGGGAAAATGATTGAGTTAAGTATTTTTCAAGTTTTATGTGTGACAAGGAGAGGTATGTCTGTGGACAGAATGCTAGCAGTCCCTTGTGAGTGAGACAGAAAGAAATGACAGCTACCTGGGTCAAAGAAGAGCAACTTAACAACCACTGAAGTGCTAGCTCACTATGCAGCCATCACTGACCTGGGGGTCTGGAGATAATAAGGTGGTCTCTTGATACTACAACTACAGACACTACTCACCTCACCTACAATATTCAATTCTCCCAAAAGTTCATACATACTCTCTCACCTCATCTCTTATGTACACTCTTTTTCAGCTTCTATACCTTCCTCTTGACCTCCAGCTCCTTTCTCTTGTACACCTCCCAATAATTCACACTCCTTCCCTGCAGATAGTGTTCAAACACCTCTCTCGAAATAGTCAAAATAAACTGATAATCTATGACTTCCTCAGCCTCTTTGTTACTGAAACTTATGGATAATCATGAAGACATTTGCATTCACATTAATATATCAAAGAAATATTAATCTAAGAATCTCTAAGTTGCAAGTATCAACATTCAAGAAAAACTACAAAAAATCGTATAAAGATGTTTCTGTTCACATGTTAAATCATACTTAATCTATGGAAACCTAAGACCCTATTGGTAAGAGTTACACATAAGAATAAAAAAGGGACAAAATTCACAGAAAAAAATTCAAAAGACAGGTTCATGGCTGACAAAGCTAACTGGGAAGAGATACTAACATCAAAATATTCATGAAAGTCAAGGACACAGAACACAGTGCAATCAAAATAACATTGTTGACTCCTCAACATCAAAAGTTGATAGAGTAAATTTTTAAGAAGTTGGCACACTTATTCATGAATACATTTTGCCCATATCAGATTGCAGCTCATGGCTTTATTTGATGACTTCTACATGACCAACCTGCATGATGAGAAAAGGCACAAAGTTGGCTGGCTTGACATCATGGCTGATTGTGTAACGTGGTTATGGCTAAGTGTAATTTGTGATTATGCCATCTTATAGCAACTTTTTTCAGACATTATAGTTACAATTTCTGCATGCATTATTAGTAACTAGCATTCGTATTTGGACGTCCTCCTGATTTGCCTGAAGTGAAGCAGGCAGATTATAACTACATGAGGTGAGGTTAAAAGGAGGGTTGGTTTACAGATATAACATTTAGATTATTAGGCTCCAGTAATTAAACTTATCTGTGCCTAAAATTCAATTAAAGAGAGAAATACACATGATTTTTTAAAAATTTTCTCAGAACAATGACACAAACATGAAAATCTTACTTACAAACTGATAACGAAGTTATGAGTAATTTGTAGTGGTGGCCGTAGAAATTCCGTCCATATTCTCTTGACATCTGAGCTGATATCACATATGGCTGTATTGAATTCATTCATAAAGTAGTCAAAATTACTTGTCTCTCTGTCCCACACTGTTTGAAGAGTTTGATAATTAATCAATGACTGGAAGGCTATAGGAGCTTCTTTTAAAACCCACTGTTCGAAAACAGATGCTGTGGAGACCAGGTCATATGACCAAGTATTCAGAATCTTATTTGCAGGTGAAGTTATATGGGTCCAGAAACTGTCAACTCTGAAGTCTAAAGTTGGGTCAAAGTCTAAAACAAACTGAAGAATATATGGTGTAATGAGTTTCATACCAATTTCAATATCTTGACTCCATTCCCCAAATCTCTGATGGTCTAGAAGTGCCCCCATTTCTATTGGGTTATGGAAACCAATTCTCAGCCTCCCTTCTTCATATGCTTCTTGTTGTTTCTGCCCAACATCTAGATATACAAGTGCGTTAGGTGAATATTTATCCACAGTTGCTCCAAATTTCCAAAACTCACCAACCTCTTTTGGGCTTCCTTGAATGTTAAATGTGGCTAAGTTTTCAAATGAGTGAATATCACCAGCACAACTATAGCCCCATTTTCCCAAAGAAGAAAGAATATCTGCTGCAAAATCATATCCACTGTTGCTTGCATTCACAATGGTCAGAATCTGCAACTCTTCCCATTTTTCTTCAGCTAAACTCCAATATTTAAATGTATAATCACCTTTAGTGAATACTGATTCCATGACCTGTGCATCCACGGCAAAAACAAAACCTGAGGAAAGCTGCGAGATATTGACCTGTATACTCTGTTCTCCATTATCAGTGAAAGGCTGAACATCAACCACCATGACAATATTTCTCTCAGGAGAATTTCTATCTACAAGCTCTGCTAAGCCATATAATGGAGAATTTTGTGAATGAGTAACATTACCGTGGAAGATAATATCTTCAATGTCGGGATGGCTGAAGACTGCACTTACATATTCCTTTGTTTCACCAAAAATTGACTCATCAAAATAATTCAGTCTGAAAAAGAGTGATGGTATCTCAGGATCATTTTCATTCCATGTGAAGCTTGAAAACACATCAAATTCCCTCAAGCTAGATGTAGCATTAGTTTTATAGTGCAAAGTCTGGGTAGGTAACACCAAATAAACATCACTTGTGTATGTACTATAGAAGAATCCTGGTTCTCTCTGGAGGAGAATTCTATAACCCAGTATATTCTTATTTAATTCAAATATCAAACTATCATTCAAATGGTAAGAATTTACAGACAGTGTTCCTTCAAAATGAAAATAATTTTCCATGTTCTCTCCAGACACAGAGAGATGGTAGCCACCTTCTAAAATTTCTCTGTGTACATGGAAGCCATAGGATTTCAAAGTGTCACTATCTTCAGAATTAAAACTCAGCTGTAAGTGGTAATCGTCAAGTTCTTTTGCAGACTCTAAATTTACAGTAAGACATCCTGGATATACCCTCGGAGTGGTAACTGCTAAAATTTTGTCTGAATTCCATGCCATGTGTATCTTGAAGAACTCCTCTTCCTCACTTTTTACTACAAAGAAAACCTGCTCAGAAGTTTCATATTCAAGTTTAACATGAAACATTAGATTTCCTACCAATTCTTGTGGTTCAAGGTCAACATGAAAATAAAATCTACTTTTGTTTAACAAAGATGATTCTCTAAATACAGCCCTTATGCTGTATTCATTGATCTGCATAAATGCCTCTAGTTTCTCTCCAATAGTCTTTCCAGATACCTTAAGTGACAAGGTGAACCCAACTTTTCCTACTCGTGCTTCTATTTTGAAATCACCAGGCAGTATTATGTACTGCATGGATATAATTTCGTATTTTTCAAAGGGCAAGTAAAGGGCACATATGAAGTGGGAATCCAAAAAACTTTTGTATGATAATCTCATATCCACTCCAACTTTACCACTTGGGTATTCAAACAGAGCACCAAAATGCTGTCCATTGCTTTGAAAATAGGGTGTTTGTAATGCATACTTTTCAAATCCTTCAAAAGGTGTCGTTAGATTAATTGTGAATGTTCTACCAAAAATATCATCATCATCAGCAAAACACTGCAATACAATTTCTTGACCATCCCAAACGTATGCTATGTGAATGTTTTTAAAACTATCAAGTGACCATCTGTTTTCAAATATCAATGCTTCACAATATGCAAAGGATGTTCTTACAGAAATTTCAAAAGAATTCTCTTCAAATGAATTATAATAAGAAATTACATATGTACTCCTGTCTTCAGATTTGAAAGTGAATCCACCAACACCTTTGTTCACATCAAGTTCTAAGCTAATAAAGTAATATGGCAAGGACAAGTGGAATACTTGAGCATTTCTCCATGACTTATTGTTAAGTATATACAAAGTAACTTCTTTATTCTGTAACAAAATACTAGTAAGTTTCCCTGACACAATTCTTTCCTCAACATCATCTTTGTAACGAAATTCTAAATTGTTATTTAATTCCGGAATTACACTATATATATCAAAATCAAAATCAATTCTATCAAAATAAAAATATAACACTGCCGACACTGCAAACACCTCTTCCTCATTTTCCTTTATTATGATGTATGAATTAATATGCTCAAGGTTTATATTTTCAAACTTAGCGTCTATAAAAATCTCCCTGTCACCTGTGGTCAGCTTAACTTCATAATTCATGTTAGAAAGTTGAAAATCACTGTTAACTTTTCCCATAAAATGAATTTCCTCAAATGAAAGCCAAGATGATTTGCTAGACAGTTTTAGAATATAGTCTGTGATATCTGCATTCAACATCATAATATATTCTTTGTCCAAAATATTTAGTATGACACTCACATTTATATCCCTCTTCCAGTGGATATTGGCCCTGAGAGAGTATTTGCCAATCCAGTCTGAGGTCAGATATAATTCACCATTAATCTTGTGTTCATTTTTACCATACTGAAAATGTCCATTTATATCAGTTTTTTTAACACCGTAAGACATGCTAAAATTCAGTGATCCATAAAACTCTTGATATGAAAAACTTAAGTTCAATAGTAATGAATCATCTTTCAGGTATGGTGAATTCAATTCTGTTCCAATCATGAAATTCTCAAAACTGGAGTCTTTAGACCATACTACAAGAAGAGAATGTTCTGCTGATGAATCTGGGAAGGAATATGAAACACTCAGGGAATTTTCACTAAATACAACCAGTACACATACATCCCACTCAGGTGACTCCACCATCAAAAGTCGACTAGATGACCATGTATCTGGGAATACTGTTTCATATAGCAACTTGTACTTCAGCTCACCTCCCTGGGTCATAACAAATGCTATCTTTGCTTCTTCAAAAAACACATTAAACAGTGGGAACATACAGCTGAATTTATAATGAGCCATATTCTGATCAAATGCAAACTCAGTATCCATATAAACAAAGTCATCATTGACACTGACACCCAACATGAAATGGTAATGCAGCAAGTCTTTGTTTTGAAACTTAACTGATGCTGTAACTGATGCATTGTAGAACTCAAAAAGAACACCATACTTGGCAGTCACATTCAAGTTTAATGACTGTAGTTTCCAGCGTTGAGATTCGAACTTCAATTCTACATCTGCTTCTTCATTATTTAGAAATATAACGTTCAATTCCAAGTTGGTGTCAGTTAAGGTGATATTTATGGTACAACCATCTCCATACTCTGCATCAATGGAAATCCACTTTCTATCTGACGCTACATCAAAAACAAATTTGATTAAGTAAGCTTGAGGTTGTATTTCATAGCTAAAACTGACAATAAATGGAGTGTTTTTCCTTGCAACGGTAAAGATGGCTTGAGTACCCATCTCCATCCAGTGATTTTTTGCTTCCAGTTTCCATTTGAAATCACCTAAAATTGGAATATCTGCTTCAAATTTACCACCATTTATGGAGAAAATACCCTTTATGGAATTAGTTATCTCATTTACTGTGACCTTAGCTGAAAACTGTTGCAATCCTAGGTGGAACATAGCCTCTAGTAATTTCATGGAGATAAAAGGAGTCTGAATTTTCATTGAAGATTTCAGTTCCTTGTCAAAAAATGAGAAGTCAACTCTCACCAGGCCAAGTACAACACTACTCAAATCATATTTGCTAACAAACTGAAAGTGCAATGGAGAAAATATAAGCGATGTTTCTATTTTCCTTATATCCCACTGGAGCACACTTGAATATACCGATTTCTCATTCTCAGTTTTCTGGGTTGCCATGAATGAGCCAACTCTAAGAAGATCCCAGGGAGTGAACAATTTGATTTCTATGTTTGTCTTTTCAATCTGAATATGCACTCCAAGTATCTGAGCCTCTGGCCAAGTTAAATCTATCTGGATACTAAGTTCATTATTCTGAGTACCGACAGACACAGAAAGGGAGATGATTTTAAAGTTACTGACTGGTGTCTCAACAGAACAAACTACTGAAAATATTGGAGAAAATTCAAAGTCACAAAAACACCTCCATTTATCCTCATTGAAAACTAGAGATGCCTCCATGTGACCTGTTTGCAGCTGGAAACATATGATAAGTTTCTCAAAATGTAAAGAAGAAGTTGTTAATGTCCAATTAAAGTCAAGTTTTCTATCCTCTAACTTGAAAAACCCAATGGAATTGACTTGCTGAGACCACTCACTAAAGACTGTCCATGTGAGATTAACTAAAGAGTGTTTATATGTGAATTCACCATCAAAGTCAAGGAGGAGGTGTGGTATGCATCTAAATGGTGTAGACACCTTGAGATTTATCTTGGTTTGGTTTTGATTCCGCATCCCTGTCACATTAAGCTGGAGGTGCTCCCCCCAGTCAATTGTGACTGAGGCTAAACTCATCACAGAATTCATCTTACCTAACATGAATTTCTTCAAGTCATACATAGCTTCTACAATTATGGGTTCACTTGAGTCTTCAGATGAATCAAAGTAAATTTCAAAACTAGACTGTCTTTTTTTTACTTTTGCTCTCCCAGTTAAATTGTATTCCTTCCCGTCTACAACAGCATGGGAATTCAAACGAATATCATCAGTGCTAGAATAAGTGATGTTGACTATCAATGGCTGCATTACTGAACTGTTCATGGACAAGTCAAACTTAAGCTTATGCTTTCCAGAATAGCTTGCCTGTAGTCTAATGGGCTTCATATCAAAACCATGGAAAGATAAGTCAACCTGATGCCCACTTTTTGTTGACTTGTGAAACACAGCTAAGTTGAAAAACAGATAATCAGTCCACATAAATTGAATATTGGTCTGGTAGTAATTAACATTCATTCTTAAGATATCCTTTTGCCTGTAACTGAGACTGAGATGGAACTGGTATAAGTCTAATAAAAAGCTGATATCTAACGCTTCATATCCAGAAATTTTTCCTGAGATGTTTCCCTTGTATATATTCCCAGTTTTCCCAAGTTCTATCTCACCAGATCCACTAACTCTGAACATTTCTATATGGCCAGTGAATTTCAGCAAAAATGTTACATTGCTGATCATTAAATCTGCATTGATCTTTAAGAAATGATGCTTTGTACTTACAGATATAGCTGCCTGCAATTTTACATAATCTGATATATTGTACTGGAAATCAACAAAAAGTTTTGATGCTCCATCAGATGATGTTTTTATCTGAAAATCAAGATGAGCAAAATTACTCACATACACTAAGGTCATTTTCAGTTCTCCTGATTGCCTTCCTGCTTTATATGTTGCCTTTAGATCTATTGGACTTTCAAGGAAAAACCAGATCAACTCAGCTTTCAATGGGCTTACAAATGGAGATATCAGAGATGTCATCACTGATCCTACTTTCCAGTCAGGGGAGAGTTCAAAGTTTGACTGAAAAACAGTTTCCTCAATACTTGCCACAAAGCTACCACTGTATGACTCAAGAAATTCGAACTTGAAATTTACAGTGAAAGTTGAAAAGCCCTGTACAGGTATGTTGCCATTCAGCATAACTGCAGCTGTTTTAGTACTGAATTTTGAAGTCCACAGAATGTAAAAAGTATCAAGACCATACTGGTAATAAGCTGCCAAACTGAGAGTACTCAGCTGGCAGTGTGCCTGCAGATGATGAGTCAAGGTGAAGGGAGACTCAAACAGGATGTTAAGCTTCATACTCTCCCATGGTCCTGATAAACCTTCTGACTCGATGTCAAATACAGCATTGAACGTTACAGTTCCCTTCTGCTTCATGTCTACATTCACCTGAACTAAGTATGCCTGATCTCTGTGTCCCATGTTCCATGATCCATCTATAATTCTGTAGTCTTGAATATTTGTTTTAACCTCAAAACTTCCTGACATTGCGGGGAAAGGCTCTCCACTAAATGTCCATTTTGACATCCAATCCCAATTTTCAAACTGCCCTTCTATCTTCAGGAAATCCTGAAGCTCATAGCTTACACTGTAAGTTTTATTTACAGACTCATGTTTTTCATTTATAATAAATCTGATGAGTCCTTTACTAAAGTATTCTTCAGTTAAGAGATGAGATGCAAAATCTGAATCTGTATAGTAACGTGATAAGCAAATCTCCCATTTATGGGATAAATCAAGGGGAATGTAGATAGCTAGGTTGTATTCTCCTAAATCAAAAAATGTTAAGTAAGAAGTGAATGTAAAAGCAATACTCAGATCTGAAAGCTCCCATGTTCCCTCAACTCCCATCAGGCCCTGAGGACTGCTAAGAATAACTGATGCCTGACCACCTAAAAAGTCATACCCCAACAGAAAGGTGAATGCATCTGATACAAGATTTGGAATAGTGAGTAAGATTTCGGTCTGCTGCTTTTTCCAGGTCCTATGGTGACTGTGTTTGATGTCAATCATATGCTCCCTTCCATATGATGTTACAGTAAACTTTGCTTTGTAATAGTTTTCAGACAAATACGTAAGAGGATGGCTCAGTTCAAAGTCAAATCTCTTGTATTTCTCAAATGCTGTTAAAAAGGTAAGACTTGTTACTGACTCCTCATCTGTTGAATGTATAGCACCATTTAACTGGAATTCAACATCATCTTGTAGACTTAGTAATTTAAATGTCTTTTTAGGCCCTTCATTCTCATAAATGAATTCCAGGTGGTAGTTCTGGAAAGTAT
>JAUUDZ010181430.1:0-18153 GCA_032361705.1 Panulirus versicolor | reverse complement strand
CTCTCTCTCTCTCTCTCTCTCTCTCTCTCTCTCTCTCTCTCTCTCTCTCTCTCTCTCTCTCTCTCTCTCAATAAAAAATTTACTTTGATAACTCATAAAGTTTGTTAAAGAACATCAAGTATCACTTATCCTCTCACCTGCTGTTGAGTAGAGAGTCCCAGGGAAGAGGCGTGTTAGGCGAAGTGCTTCTTTGCTGCTTTGTACTGTGATGCCCGTCACCATGATCTTGTGAACTCCTGTGAAGAGAACATGACTATTACCATAAACAGCATATCAACATCTGCCAGGTTGAAGTTACTTGTTTGCTCATGTTTACTCAATCAATCATACATCAAAAATGTCATTTAAGGAAAAAAATTTTTATGATGAAGGAAAGGTTTTCATATCCCTCTTCCGTAAGTATTAATGTGGTTTTTGCAATACTTGGGAAGCTGATGCATCACATGATTATTGTGTGGCCATAGGCAACTCAAGGTTGGACCTTTTTGATAATTGCTTCTTTCCCTACACATTGAAGCTTATCACTCTCTACCTTCTCATGTCATTCTCAATAACTTTGACCTGGCACATTCTGAAAGACAGGCTTTCACTTCCTCCAAAATTCATAAATACTTTAACTTGTCTTTTCTTGTTCCCTTCCATAATTCTCTCTATATTTCAATTAAGGCCCGGAGCCTTCAACATAAAAATATTTTCACCTATGTTTTCAATGCATTTCAGATGCTACACCATCGTATGGGAGCAGTTTTCAATCCTGGCCATGAAACATTCAAGGACTACCCAGGGTTGAGCACATACATTCAAATCCTGTTTGCAGCAGTTGGTCCTCAGTCAAACCAGTTGTTCATCCACCCTTAAGGGTGGTTCAATAAAATGTGTATATGGTTCAGGTTAAGGTATTTGTAAGTATATATTTTATTGTTATTATTATCATACTTGATTGCTGTTTCCAGCTTCAGTGAAGTAGTGCCAAGAAACAGATGCAAAATGGCCCATCCACTCATGTACTGATATATATACATAAATGTCCATACACGCACATATGCATACATATACATATATCAACATAGACATATATACATACATATACATACACAGACATCTTCTATACACATAGACATATTCATAATTGCTTGCATTCATCCAAGGAACAGCATCACTAACCCCTGCTTCTGCGAGGCACCACCAGAAAAACAGACAAATAAAAGGCCACATTCACTTACACTGTCTCTAGCTATCAATGGGCAATGCAAACAACCCACAGCTCCCTATCCACATCCAGGCCATACACACCTTTCCATGGACTAACCCAGACATTTCACATGCCCTGGTTCAATCCACTGAAAATACGTCAACCCCAGTATACCACAGCGTTCCAATTCACTCTATTCCTTCCATGCCTCTCATCCTCCTGTATGTTTAGGCCATAATTGCACAAAATCATTTTCACTCCATCCTTCCACAAATAATTTGGTCTCCCATTTCTCCGTGCTCCCTCCACCTCTGATCCATGTATCCTCTTTGTCAATCTTTCGTCACTCATTCTCTCCATATGTCCAAACCATTTCAACACACCCTCTTCCGCTCTCTCAACAACACCCTTTTCATTTTCACACATCTCTCTTATCCTTTCATTACTTATTCAATCAAACCACCTCATACAACATACTGTCCTCAAGTATTTCATTTCCAACACATCCACCCTCCTCCTTATAACCCTATCTATAGCCCATGCCTCACAACCATATAATATCAATGGAACTACTATTCCTTCAAACATTTTTGCTCTCCGAGATAATGTCCTCTCCTTCCACACATTCTTCATCACTCCCAGAACCTTTGCCCCCTCCCCACCTTGTGAATCACGAAGCGGTTCCATGGTTCCATTCACTGCTAAGTCCACTCCCAGATATCTAAAATGCTTCACTTCCTCCAATTTTTCTCCATTCAAACTTACATCCCAATTAACTTGTCCCTCAACCCTTCTGAACATAATAACCTTGCTCTTATTCACATTTACTTTCAACTTTCTCCTTTTACACACATTTCCAAACTCAGCCACCAACTTCTGCAGTTTCTCACACAAATCAGCCACTAGAGCTGTATCATCAGCAAACAACAACTGACTTACTTCCCTGGCCCTCTCATCCCTCACAGATTGCATGCTCGACTCTCTCTCTCCAAGACCCTTGCATTTACCTCCTTCACCAATCTATTCATAAACAAATTAAGCAACCATGGTGACATTACACACCCTTGCTGCAGACCAACCTTCACTAGGAACCATTCACTTTCCTTTCTATTTACTTGTACACATGCCTTGCACCCTTATCTTTAAGGCATTTTCCCTAAAGCTTCCTACAGGAAAGTCAGCAGACTAAGCTCCGCCATTTGGAAGAGCAACATTCTCATCTCTAAACAGTTGACTTGAAGATAATTATGAATGCTCACACAATTTGATTGAGGATTAATATCCTCCTTTTTAACTAATCTTGACTCCAAATCATGAACTACATCCCAAGGTGCTCAAGTCCTATCTACTTAATACCACTTACATTCACAGTTGGACAGGATCTGATGCCTTATCTTGAACTGAATAAATCATTTGGCTATTCAGTTCTATCTACAAGCAGCACCACTATCAACTGGTTAAAGTTGGTAGTCGTGCCTGCTAGGGAGAAGGGATATTTGAGAATAGCTTATCGGTAATTGGAGTGAGGCTAGGGTATGCTTTTTTTTGTACTTTGAGATTGGTAGTTGGTTATGGAGTGGTTTAGGAGTGAAAGGTATAGTGCTGTAGAAGGGGACTGATGCAAGCTTACTGAGGTGATATTATACAGGAATTTTTTTTGTGTGTGTACATATGATGAATGTTTGTTCTGCATGCTCTGTTTTGTGTGGTCTGCAGCTTTTTATACTTGTTTTTGACTGGATGAATGACCAGTTGGGGGAGGCATAGTTTAGGGTGAACTAGATGAATTGTTTGTTGTATGTTGGATGCACTGAAGAGTGTCTGGAAGGAGAGGATAATGTCTGTCAGGGCAAAGTTCAGTATATGTGAAAGTATGCCTGTTCCAAAAGTTTTGTACAGATGAATGTGGACCATGAATGCAAAAGAATGGGAGAGGGTGAGCATATTTGAAATAAAATGAATGATAACAACATATGTGTGAGTTGGAAATAAAATGAATGATGACAATATACGGTGTGAACTGATCATATGAGATATGACAGTGTAAGAGAGAAGTGGGGTAGCAACACATTGGGATTGAGAGAGGATCATGGGGGCAGGAAGGTAAAGATACACATACAATACTGATTTTGGAAGTCAAATAACTATGGAGCAAATCTTGAAATTTCAAATGCTTGAAAAATGGTAATGACCACTAAACAAAACCTTACCTATGTACGGTCATACATTTCTCCTGAAGTAGAATAAGCTTCAGAGGGAAATAGCATCATATGTTACCATAAACATTTAGATGCAAGCAACAACCCTCTACAATATCTATCAATAACTTTAGTTTGTACTGGCTACACTGGCCAGTGCCAAAGTCATCTTAATCAAAATAACTTGACCCAAAAATAATCTATCTATCCCAATCTAGACATAGAACTACATATAGGGGAACAAGAATTGTGCATGACTACCAACAAGACTCTGACCTGAGGTGAAATCACTGACGCTAATCCAGTGCACAAATGAATATATCGGGTGTTTCCAAAAAGTGACCTATTGGTCAAGTGTGCCAGCTGCCCTGCAGTACAGTAGGCCCTTTCATGATATGGAAATGTATGGTCCTTTTGTGCTGTGCTAAATTTGTGATGTTTCACATAATGCATGAAAGGCTGCTTGATAAAGAATGTGAACATATCAAAATAAAACAGAGACTAACATATGATCATGGTGCAATTCTCTGCTTTAGAAAAAAAAAAACAAGACTACAAAACAAGTGTCTATGAAGAGTAAGTTCCATAAATCTCATTCGACTGAAACTGCTGATAGAGCATTTCCCTTAATAATTAATAAAAATGTAGCATGTGGCCAAACATCAACAACTATTCATGTGACTTAAGCCTTCACTGGACTCATTGTTAGGATTCCAAATAAGTCTACTGAAACCTGTTATTTGATGATTGATGCATGACCAGCAATTGAAATTACACTCCTCTGTAGTGCTAATGGTACCAGTCAAAAGTTCGGAAGAACTTGTAACCACTTTATGAACACTCATGTCCTCATCAACAACAGTAATCTACAGTACAGAACCCTGGGAACCAGAGTAAAATTATGTATTAATATACCTCAAGAATGTGCTTGAGGTGACAAATGGGTAGAAGCATAAGACCCAGAACCCTCTCCTCTTTCATTATCATACCAAAGACAGAGAGAAAAAAGCTAGGGTGTCTGAATGTGTATGGATGTAAACAAGAAAAAAAAAGCAATAATAAGTGCTCTATTTGATAAGAGGGGCCTGGAGGTTCTGGCTCTAAGTGAAACTTATAAAGGGAGAGGGGGTAGAGTGGCTCAAGAATGTTCATGGAGGAAAATCCAAAATTACAGAAAGGGCAAGAACAAAAGAAGGGGTAGCACTTATGATTTCATGACCAATGTGGGATAGAACATAGGTATACTACAAAAGAAGAGAGTGATTTTATGACAGGAGATAGGCGAGTGTTTTGGCAGCTTTGCTGCAAAGAATCTAATCTTAGTATTTGGGAAACCGAACACGAGTGGGTGATGTGGCAATTATGGGTATAGAGGCATGGTGTCCCTAGTGTCCATAAAAATGGGGAAAAGCTTATTGAATTATGTGACATGGATAAAATAGGTGCCTACTATACTTAAGTATAAATGGATAAGTGAGACTGGGTGGCCAAAAGGCATTCCTGGATTGTGTTCTGCTTAAAAGGCATGCAAAGAAGAGGTTATTGGATTTGGATGTGAATGTCCTGAGAGGAGTGAAATGTGAAATATCTGATAATTTCTTTGTCGAAGAAAACATGTTATTTGATGATAATTTTGGGAAAAGAGGAAATGGTGCAAGAGTATAAGAATGTGATATGGGAGTGTACTCTGAAAAGAGGCTTCTGTGTTACAATAAGAAAAGAGGTTTGGGGAAACAACATAAGGAAAAAGCAAGTCAAACATAGGGAGTCGAACAAAAGTGGAAAGTATTATAGAGATGTGCTTAAATGTTTCACTAAGTGAAGTGTGTGGCATGGAGAAGGTGGAATGTTCATGCATAAAAGAGGCTTCTGTGTTATAAGAAAAGAGATTTGGGGAAATGACATAAGGTAAGTGAAACAAGGAGAGTGGAACAAAAATGTAAGGTGTTATGGAAGATGTGCTTAAATGTTTCATTAAGTGAAGTGTGTGGCATGGAAAAGGTACAATGTTCATATATGACAGAGGTTGGCAGAATGAGGATGTTAAATTGCTGGTGAAAGAGAGAAAAGATGTGTATGGGTGGTAACTGTAGGGAGGGAGTGTGAGCAATAAGGAGTCCATGAGAATATTCACTGAAAGAGAGCACATGAAAAATATCAGAAGAGAGTATCATTGAACTTTGAAAAGAAAAAATATAGTAAGAAAAGAAGTAAACAGCATGAATAGAATACGAGAACATATGAGAAAGAAAAGAGGGGATAAAGGATGGGGAAGTGGTAAGTGTCAAATAAGAGTTAGAAAATAATTGGAGTGAGTATCTGAATATGTGATGAATGTGTTATATAATAGGATGGCACATTTGGTGCAATTGTGAGGAAGCGTAATGTGGAGAAAGTCATAGCAAATATTATGAGGAAGAAGAGACAGGAGCACCTGCAGTGAAAGCCTTGCATATGATGAAGTGGAACAAAACATCGGGAATGGATGGGATAGCAGGTGACTTTCTCGAGAAAGTGGGTGAGAGTGCTGATGACTGGTTAGTCTGGCTGTCTGACACTTGTATGGTCCATGGTGAGGTGAATGAGGGCAGGAAGAACACATTTATAGTACCTTTGCATAAAGGCAAGCAGGAAAAAAGTGAACACTCAAACTGAAGGTATAAGCTTGTTAAGTGCGGATCTGGAAAAAATATTTGATGGAGCAGCAGACAAAGAGACCTTGTGGTATGTGCCACAGATATATGACATAAATGGAAAACTCCTAAATGCAGTGAAGAGTACTTACCAAAAAAGCAAGGCACACAGGAAAGGAGGAAGGGATGTGTATGAGTCATTCTTGATGAAGGTGGGCCTGTATCAAGGATTAGTGATGTCATCATGGGTGTCTCATATGTTTTCGAGAAGAGGGTGAAGAAAGTAAAAGCAAAGGTTTTAGACCAAGGAACAGGTTTATGGTGTGCTGGAGGTTGAGGTTTCAGTAAGAGGCAGGATTACAGTATGCTGGAAGTTGGGGTTATGGGAAGTGAATCAGCTGCTGTTTGCAAATGACAACTTTGGTGGCAGGTTCAAGAGACAACCTCCTATACCTGGTGACAGATTTTGGAAGTGTACTTTCCCAGTTTCTGTGCATAGATGATACAACTGAGAATTGGCTATGATGCCCCCTTCTTCCCTTAAATAGCTAAGTTGTGGAATACTCAGCCATCTTTTGTTTTTCCTCTTTGTACAACCTTTCTTCCATTACAAGTCAGATCTTGCCATGCTGGTCACTAAATTGGTCACTAAATATACAGAAAAAAGTATGGTAATGAGGTGCAGTACAGGGAGGTTAGAGAGGATAGTCTGAGTGTACGTTTGCCCAGGAGAAAATGGTATGCTTTCAGTATCTATGAGTGGATGTGACAGTGGACAAAACCAAGGGCTCAGAGGTGTCATGGAGTGGAAAAGGGGTTTGTGGTTTTAAGAGCATTAAGGAAAAAGTGAAAAGAGATATCAATGCCTGTCTGAACTGAGATGGATTAGTTTGAAAGTGTAGTAAATCTGAGAGTATTATATGGATGCGAGTCATGGGCTTTGAATGCTAAGGGAATGGGGTGGATGTGCTGGATATGAAATGCCTAAGGGTGACATGTAGTGTGAGATGGGCTGATCACATAATGGTTGTCAGCCTACGAGGAAGAAGCAGCAGTAAGTGCAGTCTGACTAAGGGGGCTGACCAGGATGAGCTGAAATGGTTTAGATGAATGGAAAAGACAGGCAAAGAAAGACTTAAGAGGAAATTGAGGAAGCAACACAGAGGAGGAGACTAAGAAGATAAAAGATGGAGTGAGGTAAGCTTTGGGGTGTTGGGGCCTGAACTTTAAGGAGAAGCATACATGTGATATGAATTAGATCATTGTAGTATATGGGGACAGCATGTTGTCAATGGACTGGGTCAAGGGCATATGATGTGGTCAAGGTAAACCACAGGGTAGTCTGTGGCATTGGCTGTGGAAGGTTAGGCTTTCGTTTTCGTACAACATACATGACAGGTAACGGAGGGATACATGCAAATGATGCCATTGTTCATTTGTTCCTGATACTACCTTGCTAAAGTGTGAGAAACAATCAAATATGAAAAATAATCATATCCAAATACTACCTTGCTAAAGTGTGAAAAGCAATCAAGTATTAAAAACAATTATAACCAAAAAGTCCACAACATACAATATAATGTTCTAACTAAATACAAACTGCAATGAATAGTTTAATATATGATGTTCTCAATGACACAATCTACAATAAATAATTCTAAAAACATTATATTCTCATCAACACAAGTCTACAATGAATAACTTACTGAGTGATGTTCTTATCGACAACGGTCTACAATAAATAACTTACCACAAGATGTTCTCATCGAAACAAGTCCACAATGAATAACTTACTGTACAATGTTCTCATCAAAAAGTCTACAATGAATGACTCACTTTATGATCTTTTAACCAAAAACAGTCTATAATGGATAACTTACGACATTCTGAAGTTTTCATCAGTATTAATTTATAATCATGCATATAATCTTACCACTACTAAACTACACTGAGTAAATTACTCCATAAAGATGTTTTCGCCACTATTAATCCACAACTTACTAAATGCTGAAGCTTTCACCAACACAGTATCATAATGTTGAATGTTTTCATCAATACAATACAATATTGTTGAAAATTTCACCAATGCAGTACCAGTCTGCAATGAATAACTCATGTACTTACCCATAATTGTCTAAAATGATTACCTTCCTATATGCTTATGTATCAAAACCAGCTAACAATTAATATCGATATCGTATAAGATTTTCTCACCAACATCAGTTTATAAAACAATTTTGTACATGGTAATGTTCTAAACAACACTAATTTACATGCATAGTTTACAACTTGGCTCTGTTATCACCACCACATGTCTGCAGAGAATAACCTATTATACAGGGATAAGGTCTCACCACCATGTCTACCATGAATTCAGTACTTACCTCCTGGCTATGTTCTCCCTAACAACAGTTCACAAATAATCACTTAACAAACAATTATGTTTGTTCTGTTTTTTAGAAACTAAAAAACATGAAGGGGGTCTTTCCATCCCCCCACTCTCGCACTCTAGTCATCTATGACACACAGGGAATATGGATATGGAATTGTATCTCCCCTATCCCAGGCACCACGTGAATCGGGCAATGTTGTATAATGGGGTCGACGTGCTGTTAATGAACTGAACCAGGACATGTGAAGTGTTTGGGGAAACCACAGAATAATTTATGGAACCTGGCTGTGAGAGAATGGATGTGGGCGGATATGGTCTTTCTTCATATGTTCCTGGTGCTACCTCACTAACATGGGAAGCAGCAATCAAATATGAAAAAAATTATAATCTTACAAACTATAAACACCAAGCTAAAATGAGTAACTCACATGATTATGCACCTGAAACACCACGTTCAGCTAACCAAGATGAATCATGGCAATCATGCCACCCACTCCCTCACAGTTCCCTCTCTACAACTACCTAGTGTAAGTGGTTGAGATTTTGTGCTGTTCAGATGTTAATAACAACCAACCATTATATCTGGACATATTAGGACACCATGAGGAAAGATTCTAATATATCAATAGATAAAGACTAATTTTCCAAGCAAATCATAAAAAAATTAAAATGGACAATAACACAATAGGTGACTGAATACTTGGTGGTGGTGCCATATCCAGATTTCAATGCTTAAGCAAGGAGCCAAAGTTTGAATATCTATGATACAAATTCGGTTTAAATAGTTTAAAGCTGTTTAGATGGTTCATATTATATTTCCTTTCAACTTTTGCTACTATTAATCAAGGTGACAGGGACACAGCAATTTTTTTTGGTCAGTTATGCCTGAAAGGGTTAAAGAAAAGTCCATCACTACCCCAGGATTACATAAAGAGAAAGTTTGGTGCAGATGTTACATAATCTTTTCCACAAATGTAAGCTCAGTGGGGCCATCTCCTTTGCAGGCCTCCAACCTCCTTACAAAACCATGCTACAGCACCGTGCATGTCACTAAATTCTTTAGATTTCTCACGTCTATGTTCTTATTAACTTCCCTCACCAAACAATTTATATCATTATAATTTCTTCCCAGTACCTTAGGTCTTTCTACAATTTATCTATATTCCATGAGGTGGTTGTAGGGTAGTGAGGACATCTGATTTTCCCACATCTTCCTGGTGATGGAAGAACACTCTACAGACTTAGAACAGTATTAAAATTCCACTGGATATCTAAAATAATTTCTTCCCAGTACCTTAGGTCTTTCTACAATTTATCTATATTCCATGAGGTGGTTGTAGGGTAGTGAAGACATTTGATTTTCCCACATCTTCCTGGTGATGGAAGAACCCTCTACAGACTTAGAACAGTATTAAAATTCCACTGGATATCTAAACAGAGGTGGGAAAAGATACCAAACCAGTTAACGTTGGCCACTGTTTTAAGGTTAGCATAAATTTTTGCTTTATGCACATTGACATTTTATATATTCTACTTATTCTATCAAGTCTGTAATGACTCTTTTTAGAGTGCTAGTTTCTCTGAAAAAATATTAGCTTATCAGGTAGGATATACAGCAATAACTAAATTTGCAAAGTTGTGTACCAGAAAAGAATAATGTAATAATATGCAAGCTGGACAATAAAACATTAACTCTGTGAAATCTAAAAACCTTACGTATTCAGTCTGCAAAAAAATAAAGACAATCAGGACTTTATATCTTTTACACACAAAGTTGCTTTAATCAGTAAGACATCTCTATTTTCTCTCTGATTTCCTATCCACAGTCTACAACATCTGCTGCAGTTATTTGACTGAAATCCTCTACTAATATACCCACAAACTTGAGCAACTCTAATACTGAGGGTATATCCACATGGTATTATTCTCCCTTTGCAACCTTCCACTGCCTTATTGGAAGTCTTACCAACCTATCATCCACTGTACATTCCACATGTTGACAATCTTAGCCTAATTTGGAGCTCAATATGAGCCCAGTTTGTTTAATCTAAAATTCAAAGTAGTGAGATAAACTGGAACAGATAAAATAAAGAGTAAATGGAAATGCTACCAAGGTCTAATTAGATTAATGATGTGCTAATTCCAATCTTCTGGCATTCTACAATATTCGAGCATATTCATGTCATTAAGCTTAAAGTTATATTACAAATATAGTGTAATTCAAAAATTCAAAGTAGAATATAAGACAAAGTTAAAGACTCACTACTTACCTCATGGCATCACAACCAACCCTTCATCTTCTTTAACCTCAGGACCATAATTACTGCCTACATATCATTTTAACGAAGAATAGCTTCTCTTGATGAATGTTTTCATCTACAAAGCCAACTTGCATATGACCATTACACTACTGTTAAGACTGACAGATCCTTCAGGATTTCACAGCATTTCCCGAAAAGCACTTATGAAATACAACATAAGAGCAAATCCGATGTACTACTACATCACCACATCAGTACTGCCATGTTACTGCTGGAAGGAATCCAAGTCCATTCCACTATAGTAGGAATTCCAAGGATGGTCTAAGGAAATGGATTTTAAGAAGGAAATAGATCTATAGATGCAAGGAGCTAAGTGTGAAAGGATATCAGATGGCTGTTCCATAAGGTACTGAAAACGAGGTAAGTTATAAGTAACATTTCTGTACAGCAGCAAAACAAGAGCTGGTAAGCTCTATCTGAAGTGAGATATGGGCCAGGACTCAGGGAAAGGGAGCAATGTATTAAAAGGATGCAAAAGGGCTCGGCAAGAGAACAGACATTTTCTTCAGTTGCTGCAGACATACCATATCTTCATGATCACAGTACGAGAGGATGTCGGATGGGACGCCTTCTTTGAGATGACTCAGATCCTGGGGATTAAAAAATACACAACACTCAGCACATGCACTCAAGCCAGTAATATAACCATGAGTTCATCTGGGGAGGGGATATGTTACTACAACACCTGCAAGAGACAAAACATCCACATCTAAACACAAGACTATAGAAAATATACATTCTCATTACGTTTAGAGAAACACAGTTGAAAAGAAGTGAGCAAGAAACGGGAAGCAGTTTTCTACCAAAGAGTAAAGTGCGAATCATATCTTTGATTTACTGCCTATAATATCCCCTACTATGTTCACCAGAGTTAAATCACTTCTCTAGAAAGATTCTGTATCAACATTAAATGTATACTTTACAATGAAAGTAACTTCTTTTTAAGAGGTGAAACAAATATTGACCTATGACCTTCAAATGAGTGTGGCTCTGATCAAAGCATTTCGAAGTTAAAGACACACAGGGAACATCTTCCACTAAAAAGCAAGGTGTGAATCATATCCCAAAAAGTTTTAAGTGTTGTCTAAAAGCCTCTTGCACCCAACACCAAGTTCATCAGTTCGAAATTCTTAACTAACAGAGATACATGAAATACCAAATACAGTAAACCCTTGATTTAACAGACTAACAGAAGGGAGGGGGTGTCCATTAATGCCAAAAGTCCGTTAATTGAATGCAAACTATGGGCCATTTTTTAATACAATGTACAATATACAGTAATACAGTATACAGTTCATATGCTTTCTTTAACTCCTCTATCACTTGATGCCATTTTAAATCTAAGGCTTACAAATTTATCTAATAAATAAAGTCACAATTCTCTGTATACAACCTGACTGCACAATAGCTTGAGGCAGACTGAGACAAAAACAAAGCAAGTATGTCCACACACAACCAAAAACAAGTGTGATATGAAATGAGCATGGGGTGTCATTTGAAATCTAAAAAAAATTATCAACAAATGTATAATTATTTGTCCAGTCCGTTAAATCCAAAATCTGTTCTATCATGGTCCATTAAATCAAGGGTTTACTGCACTTTACTTCTCTGAGACGGCTCTATATCAATATCAAGCTTAGATTATGATACAATCATGTTCTTTTAAGATGTGAAATCCACATTAATTTACATCTTTCAAAGTAGTTTCGCACAGATCAGGTCAATTCAAAATTGCGGTAAATCAGTGCCCATAGTAGTTGGTAGGCAGCCACTAACCAGGGAAGTATATCACTGGTACAACCTGCCTGGGTATCAAGAAGTTTATTGACAGCTGTGTAGTGAGCTAGCACTTCAATGGTTGTCAATTTGCATTTCTCTGACCCAGGTAGCTGTCTTTTCTTTCTGCTTCACCCACATATGGACTGCTGGCATTTAGGTCAGCAAATACACAATATCTCCTTGTCACACATGACACTTGATAACACCTAAATCTTGCAACTCACTCTGCATAACTCTAGATTTTCCTGTGGTGAGTGCTAGACCTACCTTTTAGCAAAATGGAAAAAGCAATTGATAGTAATAGTAGGCAGGAACACTAGACAGGAGCATCAGGTAAAAGTAGCTAGTAGGATCATTTAGGCAAAAGCATTAGGTAAAAGTAGTATGCTGGAACATAAGGTATAAGAAGTCGATAGGAATATTTGGTAGGAGCCTCTGGAAACACTACACTATAGTTGTGTTCTGCCAGTGGTCTGTTAAGGACGAGGTACTAAAAGACTAAGAAGTGGCACTGGAGTACACCAGTTCTTTATCTTATTGTTTTTTCATACTCGATCGCCATTTCCCATGTGAGCGAGGTAGCACCAGAAACATGAAAAAAGGCCACACTTGCTTACATCCAGTCTCTAGCTAACATGCATAATGCACTGAAACCACAGCTCCCTATCCACAAGTAGGCCCTACAGATCTTTACATGATTTAACCCAGACACTTCACATGCCCTGGTACAGTCCATTGACAGCATGTCAACACCACATCGTTCCGATACACTATCCCATGCATACCTTTCACCCTCCGAGATGTTCAGGCCCTAATTGTTCAAAACCTTTTTCACTCCATCCTTCCATCTCCAATCTGGTCTCTCTATTCTCCCTATGCCCTCCACTTTGATACTATCGTCCTCTTAGTCAACCTTTCCTCATTCTCTTTATGTCCACAACATTTTAGGACATCCCTTTTTGCACTCCTATACACATTCCTTTCACTACCACACATCTCTCTCTTTACACTGGAGGCTCCAGTCACGGACAAAACTTCACATCAAAGGTGGGCCGTGATTCAAATATGGAGAGGATTATGAAATGGTAAAAGAAGAGACATGGGGAAATATTTATGACACATATATCTGCTCTGTCAACCTTTCCTTGCTCAGTCTCTCTCTATGTCCAAACCTTTTCAGTACACCTTCTTGAACTCTCCCAACCACACTTTTTATCAACACATCTCTCCCTCCTTGTGTGTCAGTTTTGGGGCATTCATGTTCAATGACGAGAACAGACAGTACAGGAGTCTTGCCATAGGTTCCCCCTTACTGCTGTCATGGCATGCCTGTATATGAAAACTTTAGACAAAGACAGTGACAGTAGGATCACAGGCAGGGGTGCCTCGAGGTACAGGTAAATGGATGACACAATAGTGGTAGCTCCAAGGGAAACTAACATGAACACTACATTAAGAATGCTAAATAATGTCAGCAGAGATAAACAATTCACATAAGGTGAGATCCACCGGTGATATTCTTTCCTATCTTGCTAATGTCTGGTCATAATCCCTAAAGGATTTTGGGGGATTTTGGGGAGTCATGTGTAGTTGCCCTTGACATATCCAAAGCTTTTGACAGAGTGTGGCATCGGGGTCTCATCTATAAGCTTCCTCTCTGGCCGATGTATCTCTGTGGTTGTTGAGGGATCAGCCACCAACCTTTTTTCCAACAACAGCAGTGTCCCTAAAGGTTCTGTACTGTCTTCTACAATTTTTCTCCTTTTTTCAATGGTTTTTTCTCCTTCACAAATAATCCAATGCACTTATATGCTGATGACTCAACACTGCATTCATCCACTTCCTTCAATTCTGTTCCCTCTTCTCTCACTTGATCTCTTCCTCGATATACTCAAAATTGGACAGGATATCTCAGTGGGGTAGACAAAATCTTGTTAAGTTCAATACCTCCAAGACCCAGTTTCTACCCATCTCTCCATTGAAAACTCCTCACAACTCTCATCTCTCCTTTGACAGTTCTGTTATTCCACCTCTTGACTCAATGAACATACTTGGTATTACTTTAACATCCACTCTTTCTTAGAAATCCCATGTTACTAAGTCTGCCTCTAAGAAACTGGATGCCGTTTAGATGTCCATCCACTTCCTTCAATTCTGTTCCCTCTTCTCTCACTTGATCTCTTCCTCGATATACTCGAACTTGGACAGGATATCTCAATGGGGTAGACAAAATCTTGTTAAGTTCAATACCTCCAAGACCCAGTTTCTACCCATCTCTCTATTGAAAACTCCTCACAACTCTCATCTCTCCTTTGACAGTTCTGTTACTCCACCTCTTGACTCAATGAACATACTTGGTATTACTTTAACATCCACTCTTTCTGAGAAATCCCATGTTACTAAGTCTGCCTCTAAGAAACTGGGTGCCGTTTAGATGTCAAAACTTCTTTTCTTCGAAAAAGTTGCTCCATTTATATAAAGGCTTGATTTGTCCTTGTATGGAGTACTGCTCTCACATCTGGGGTGGTCCTAACTCTGCATCCTTACCTGACAGAGCTGAGTTGAATCAGTTCAACTCATAAATTGTTCCAGGCTAACTTCCAAACTTGACCCTCTTACCCTGTGCCGCAATGTTGGTTCACTTTCCCCTCTCCTATAGGAATAACTCTGGTTTTAGCTCCTGAGAGCAAGCTGCTTACTCAAGGATGGACAGTTTTGATAACTGTCACTCCAAAGAAGTATACATTTCTCTGATCCTGGAAGTAGTGTAACTTTGGGCAGGACTCTTTGGTGGATACTGGTCCAGTGGCACTTATAATCAAAATGTACATACATGTACACATGATCCATGATGTTACCAGACTCCATTTGCTTGAGGTTACATCACAAGAGAGAAGTCATCTTTGGCAAAGCTGTGTCACTGGGAGTACAGTCTTGTCAAAGAGCTTCTCACTCCAAAAGAGTCTGTATCCCCCTGCTACTGGAAGTAGAACACCCTTGGGCTGTAGGAGCCTTTAGAAAGAGTTCCTGGGTAAAACCAAGTCTCATAAAAATTGGTACTGAGATAATTATGAAAAAAATATATGATCAACAACACAATCAAGCAAAGCAACCTATTCTCAGCTACAAAACGTGGCTTTAGACCCAACCACTCCATCATCACATTACACACAGACCTTGCACAACACATCTTGGATGACTTCAACCAACCATAACCCCTTTCCTGCATAGTTTTAGTGGCAATAGACAGACAGAATACTGCCCATGTATCTCCTGTGTTTTGCAGAAGGCCACTAAGAGGAGTGAAAGGTGGAGGGTCTGGAAATCCTCCCCTCCTGTATTACTTTCCAACAGAAAGGACAGAGAAAGGAGCCAATGGAGTATTTTTCCCCTCTAAGGCTCAGTCATTTGTTCTTGATGCCACCTTGCTCACACAGGGAACAGTGAACATGTATGAAAGGCATAAACAAATCTCAATGTAGTCCTTATACAGAATTTATAGGCTTTAGTAGTTTCCACTGGTTACTACTGTTGTTCTAATAGGATATTCTCATATAAACTTTTACATGTGGAAATCCCTACTCTCTACATCTGCTATGGGACAGAGAAAGTACTATTAAGCATTACTTGTCCGCATGGTCAAGAACAAGTTAGTGTTACTAGAGAAGTGGAAAACTGTATACATCTGCATTGGTACTGTAAAATTTTTATTCAGTTAAAAAGCAGCAAAAAAATTAGTATATTAGGATATGGCTTAATAGAGTGGAATGAGGGAGAAAATTATAAATCTACAAAGTTATATTCCAAACTTCAAAGCCAAGTACTGCAGTCTATGGAGAATCTTCTCCATACATTTCAGTACTCTGCCATTAACACACTTATTGTTAAGATGATCTACCAGCAATAATGAAAATGTTTGTTGTAAAATTAAGCATATTTCCTACATGCTTAGACTGTAAGAACTCAAAGTACTAGATGAGATGAAAATCAAAATGTGTAAATAACCAATTCAAAATATGACAAACATTAAAAACGGTCAAAAAACATAACAAATATTAGAAAAATGAAAAACCAATACTGATACTGAAAAGTTAATGAGAAAAATTAGGATAACATAATAAACCTTAAACCATATAAAGTCTTTCATCCTCATTAAGCCTGTTATGCTGCAGATGAGTTATCATTTGAAAAGCAAAACCTCATGCATGAACAACAAGCTAACTCTTGATGTAACATTCTAGTGTTGCAGAAACCAGTTGCAGAGCCCTGTTTTCAGTTACCATGGCTGCATATGTGACAATGCATCAAAAAATTGGAGGTAATATTTCCATTGAGGTATTCTGAACATGTCTAGTCTAAATGTCAAACTTGTAAGCTGTCACTTTTAGTGCAAGTATTTCTTCAAAGTTTCAAGATGCTTATGATATGGTATAAATTATCACTGAAATGATAACAAAATCTATATTTCAGTGCTCAAACTGAAATACTAATATGATGAGGGAGAAGATGGTACATTAAAAGGTTTCATGTTTAAGTTTCTGAAAAATATAAAATGTGATACAAATATTTACATCTTAAATAAAATCTTTCATCACCTGTTACAAGTTCCCGTAAAACATAAACTCTAAAGTCAACTTCACCAAAACCTCCTTTATCCATAATATTTCTCGGTGGGGTTCAACCACTACTGTAATGATATATTCAGAATACAAAAATGAAACTTTGAAGAAGCTGGTGTATAGAAGGGGGTTGCAAGCAGATGAGTGCGATGGTAGAGATCTGGAAAGTGTGTAATATAGTTCAAATAAGGATAAAAATAAAATATTAATTTTTTCATACTTGATTACCATTTCCTGCATTAGCATGGTAGTGAAAAAAAAAGCTGCATTTGCTCAAATCCATTCTCTAGTTGTCATGTGTAATGATGCAAGGGGACTGGAAATCCTCCCCTCCAGTTTTTATTTTTCCAAAAGAAGGAACAGAGAAGGGGGCCAAGTGAGGATTTTCCCTCAAAAGTTCAGTCCTCTGTTCTTAATGATACCTCCCCATTAGCCCCCTTCACCAATGTTCCCATTTGTTCTCTTGTCTTACACACTTTATTCACCTCCTTCCAAAACATCTTTTTATTCTCCCTAAAGTTTAATGATACTCTCTCACCCCACCTTTCATTTGTCCTCTTTTCACCTCTTGCACCTTTCTCTTGACCTCCTGCCTTTCTTTTATACATCTCCCAGTAATTTGCACTATTTTCCTGCAAAAATCAACCAAATGCCTCTCTCTTGTCTTTCACTAATAATCATACTTCCTCATCCCACCACTCACTACCCTTTCTAATCTGCCCACCTCCCACCTTTCTCATGTCACAAGCATCTTTTGCACAAGCCATGCCTGATTCTCTAAATACCGCCCATTCCTCCCACACTTACCTTACGGCATTTGTTCTCACCTTTTTCTATTCTGCACTCAGTCTGTCCTGTTACTTCCTCACGTAAGTCTCCTTTCAGAGCTCACTTACTCTCAACACTCTCTTCAACCCAACCTTCTCTCTTCGTTTCTGAAACCCTCTACAAATCTTCACCTTCGCCTCCACAAGATAATGATCAGACATCCCTCCAGTTGCCCCTCTCAGCACATTAAC
>JAUUDZ010181319.1:2295-18154 GCA_032361705.1 Panulirus versicolor | reverse complement strand
TCTATTTCTGTAAGAGCAAGCATCTAAACAAACATTTCCTATATCCAGCCATAATGACTGACACATGTTATGGTGCAGGTCCAAGGAGTTGCAAGGATTCTATCTATCTTATATCAGATGCCCACTCCCTTCAGGAACTCCCATCAAGGAATGGCCACAGCAAAAGAGTCTCTACTTGTCCTTGTACTTACATGCCTCCCTCGCATACACCATCCCACACATTACGACATCATTCCCCACCCTCAGTCAACGTACATGAAGATATTACCCATGAAATTAAAACTGCTTTGATAAAGCATAACTATATACATTTGAAAAGGACATAAGTAATGGGACATAAATAACGTGAGAGCACAAACACCAGAAAGACATAAATTACTGTATCAAAAAATGAGCAGCTGAAATGTGGGCAACTTTAGATAGAAAATGACAAAAATTAATAAGAACATAAAAAGACAATAATGTATAAAATGTCACCAAGTTGGACCATTGGAACTCACAGGTATGCGCTGGAGCATGGACTCATCAGGGAGTGGGGTGAGGTCGAAGTCCCTTCTAAGAGCCTCCTTGTGGGGTGGGTTGGTGATAGTGACAGTGTGGGTGAGGGGCATGTAGTTCTCAGCTGTGGCTGATACCTCGTACTCCCCAGGTGTCAGTAGCCGCCAGTAGTCCCCATCGTGCACTGCAACACACATCCCCACCATTAGTATGTAATGCTGGGGTTATGGCAAGTACTGGTAATGACTGTTAGCTTAAAAAAAAACAGTTTCTGAGTTAAATATCAAATGAAAATATGCCTAAATCAGAAGTCCTTCAACACTTTTACTCCATCGTAGGTTTAACTATCAAATTGTATCCATCAGCAGTCATGATGTAAATAATGATATATACCACTGTGAGAGACATGAATACTGTGAGAAACAAAATCAAAAGCAGTGTTTGACTTGATCTATTAGAATCTATGTCTGTGATGGCCATAGGACCAGACAATGTCCAGAAAATTTGGAATACGTATATGGATACATTTTCTATTAAGTATAATCCTAAAAATCAGGACAATGATTCGATAAGCAATTTCCTACAAAACTGGAATAATAAGAATGTTATCAAATTATAAAATGGCAAATGAATTTTAGTAAGGCAAAAAGGGTAGTACCTGAGGTAACATCATGGTTTAAGTGTTCATCCCTGATGTGGGTGTCATTAATGCGAGTGACATTTTTGACGTGGATGACAGCACTGGGGATGCCTTGCCCCGTTACAGAGTCCCGCACGATACCCTTCACGCCTGTGTGTATCTGCCATGGAGGAAAACCCATGTTATACACAGAACCAAGAAGATCTAAAGGTACAAAAGTAACTTAGTCAGCAGACAGTAATATTAAGAATAAACTGAATACACATGCACAAAGGAAAATATAAAAGTAAAACTAATAACTCTGGCAAAACATTATATGTACTAAACTGGCTTCACAGCCTTAAAACTGAGGCCTAATGTGGTCTTTTGGCAATGAAGTACTTGGAATATTACAGGTGGAGTCATACTTACCTTACAAATGAGGAAACCAACTGAAGTTACAATGCAAAGCAAGCAATACTTGGAGAATCACTCTATTAGATATATAGAAATACCTAATAGTAGGAGGGTAGCTATCATAGTGTGGTGAAAGAGAGGTCTGATAGTCAGATGTGACGGAGCTGGGAGGCAGTTGGTTTGGAAATTGTTGAATGTTATTGAAAAAGACTGAAAAATGTCAAGAGGCCTAACCTGCCACATGTATTCCATCAAGGCATCTTTGTTGTCCAACCACTCCTGCTGCAGGGATGAGGCTGATGGGTACTTGTCACAGCCCACCTCCAGTGTCACCTCTAGATCATTTGATGAAAGGTAATTGAAGTCTTGCATACCTGGGGATGATAGGCCTTATGTTTTTTTTCTTTCAATTTCTTTATAAATAAACATTCACTGATATAATGAAATAAAACAATATGAATCTTTCACTGGAACTGTAAGACTGTCACTATATGTCTGACTATATCATCCTACACAAAGATGAGGGCAATACAATGAAATAAAGAGACAGAGGAACATGATATATCTCCAAAGGAATGAGAGAGGGAGACTAGAGGAAGACATCTCAGGAAAAAGTTGAACACTTACCTCCACTTACACTGTACCATGCAGCACCATTGGTAACGCCACCATCTGGACCAAAGGAAATATCACCAGGAGTGCATGGTGGGTGATGTGGGTCTGACATGCGTGGGTGGCGACTGGCATATACGGTTGCCAGGTGTCTGTAGGACAATCCAAAACATGTCAACAACACATCACTAGTAACAAACAGATGAACACACAGGATTAACAGACACTCATGACAAAGGTTATGCTCTGCCCATTCACTGCAAACAGCTTCAGTGCAAATTATCAACCAGTGTTTTGCTATGGCTAAACTTTCTTTCAAGTGTTTATAAAATGAGTAAAATCAAAACAAAAATTAATGGACACAATATGCTATTTTGCTGAAATATTTTCCTTATCAGAAAACCTAGTCATACTTTAAAATGCATTTAACTTTCAGTTTCAAATGTAAGTACAGTAACAAATTCATAATAACATTTTCATGCATGGTCATACCTATCAATCTGAGAACAAGAGTATGTGTACCTTGAGAAACATGGATACATGTTCAAAAACTGTGAATGTACAGAGGAAACATACCAGTGATGGGTAGAAAGAACATGAGGTTAAATAGATCTAGTGATGAAAGAACGTAATGAAAAAATAAAGATGACAATTTGCTCCTGATATGTACACATAAGGAGCAAAAAAAGAAACAATGTAATGAGCAACACAAGGCAGCACCACCCACCTGAAGGTTTCATCATCAGGACTGTGTGCATACTCCTGTACAGCCCCAGAGCGTGAGGCATCATATGGGTAGTTTGCCACCAGGTCCCCACCATGGATGTTGGCAGACAGTACAAAAGGTGTGCTCATGATCCACTTCATGACGGCTAAAGTCTCTGGCTGTGGCTGTTGGGAGAGTGTGGGAAAGGAAAGTCAGTAAGCTACTAACGTCTGCAGAAAAAAAGGTACCAGAGACTGAAATAGTTCAGTTGTCTAAACATGAATCTGTTAATAGACAACATAGAAAGAATGTTCACTTGGTGCTAAACAAACAACCTGAGTAGCTGCCACCTTACACGGTACACCTTAAGAGACATCTGGTTTTCATCATATACCAATGGCATTAGGATGTAGTTCATGGTCTACTTTAAAAGATAAAATTGCACTTGATGGACTGAAGCTCAACTCAACTGATTACATAGCAGCCCATGGTCTACCTAAGACAATATCCATTAACTTACAATCCTTGTGAAGCTACAATCCTTTTGATAGCTTCCTACAGTAACCTAAGAAAATACCTCATAACCTACAATCCTGCGACAGCTTCATATAGTAAACTAAGACAATATTCAGTAACCTACAATCCTTTTGACAGCTTCATACAGTAACATAAGTGATAGTGTCAGATGGTAAATCATCTATTCTATACACTATAAACCAGAACTTCCCAACCTAGGGGTCATGAGATCAGTCTACAAATCAAGTGTACCGATGGTTATTTAGGGGTCATAAACGGTATGAATTGCCAAATCTGGAGTAATACATTACAAAAAATGAAAGGTCCAGCTATTAACAGTAATCATGGTCCTTAATTCACCACAAAAAGTAACCATAACAAGTGGTCTATAGAAGAGCTTCTGGAAATTCAACGGTATGTTATGGTCAATCTTTGACAGACCTTAGTGGAAGACGGTCCAGCAGAGAAACCCATTATAATACTTGGTAATTCAAGAGCCACCAAAGTTTTGAAACACATGATGCTAAATCAATACCTTAGTGTTCAATATACTGTACTCAGTGTATGTTAGTGTGTGTGTGTGTGTGTGTGCGGGGTTGGGGGGGGGGGGTGGTTAGGGTTATCTCTGCCTCACGACTGTACCTAATGGTCCACCACTATATGACAATTCATGGTCCAACTGAGATTCTGAACAGTACCTGGTGGTCCAAGCCGCGGAGCTGATTCATGAGGTGGTTGTTGTGCTGGATATGTCTGGCCTCGTTGCTATACATAATGCGATCCAGGTCAGGGAAATCCCTGTTGAGGTCCACGCTGTTGTTGTTCTCACGACCTGTCAAGTAGTCCCGCGCACCCTGGAGGTCGAGAGTCATTTGTTATTTCTCAAACTACAAGTAACCTGATTCACCACAACATTCAGTTAGTAAAATAAGCTGGAATATAGAAATCAAGGAAGGTTGTCGACAAATTTCATCATAGAGGCTACATTCTCTTTAGTAGAGCGACTTAAAGTGTAGAAGTTTGACACCGGCGACCGTGCGCTATACACACGTTAACTGTATGATAAGTTGGGTCACGTACAAGAAAAAAATAAAATATATTTTCATTCTGTAAATGTCCCCTATAAATGAGGACAATTAAGTCTGGGCATACTAAGATAACACGAAACCCACTGTCCGAAATGTCCATGGCGGCCACAATGTACACGTGAGTGGGTATGACCATGAACTAAGATGATGAAGAGTGAAGGGATGCATTACCGGCATAAATGCCAGAGGGTGCAGGGGTTAAGTGCGTGAGAGTGAAGGTCATGGGATAATAAGTTTACACGTCTAAAGTATGAAAGGCATATGTCAGAATGAGATTATCAGGGCAGCCGAGTATCGTATCGATTATGGACAATGAGAGGAACCTGACCGACGACCCTCCCCAAAACTCACAGTGTCTGTCGCCAGCTGCCACCCGTCGGGGTTCATGGAGGGGAGGAGGTGAATCCTTGTAGTGGAGAGGAGGTCGCGGATGTCAGGATCACCCCTGAGCCAGGATTTACAGAGGTGGTGTGCCAGACCCAGCAGCAGCTCCCGGCCCAACACCTCATTCCCGTGCATGTTGGCCACATATTTGAACTCCGGCTCCACTGTGGAAGGCAAAAAACTAATCACTGGCCAGTTACTGTCTACCATACCTAACCATTCCTGATACTCTTCATAATTACAGTTAATCTTCACAACTACCGGTAATCTTCACAGACAATGTGTGTGTTATATAAAATCAATCTAAAACCAAATTCGTTCTGTGCATTTCTGATTCTGGTGTAAAGTTGTCCTCAAAAGTTGTTAACGAACACTTTATGGGGCAAAAAGGACGTAAGGTTCACATACACTCTACAACAAAGTTTAAATGTTTGTGGTTAAACCTATAGCACCTCCATAAACCCACGCGAATTACTTACTAAGTGCTTCCCAACACAAGTTGATGTTCTTGGCAGATGAAGAAAACTAGAATAAAACATAACTCTTCATAATGAACTTCCTTCAAAATAAGTCTAAGTTGAATATGCATAAGATTATTAATGTGAAATGCACGAACTTATCTGCAATATGAAATTTCGACAGCTATTCGAATTTATTTGTAAAAAAGAGACAAGAACAAGAAATTCATTAGAAATATGTATTCCCCGAGCTCACTAGTTAATATATGCTAAAACCGACAATATACATCTGATCAATCTCTATTTCAACCCAAATTTCATCAAAACTGTACTTAATTCTTAAAGTTCTTAGAATTAGACACCTGGATATATATATTCATATACCAAAAGTTATGAGATTTCACCACAATATTGTTTAAAACATGTAAGAAAAATCTTGCATGAAATATAAAGGCCCGCACAAAGAAATTTCTAATGTTTAAGGATGATATGTATACATAACCAAGAACAAAGCACCGTACATAGCGATGACCTAACCTAACAAGAGTGAGAAAAATTACCAGCTAGTGCGACAGCCTCACACTGACAACAGTAAAGGTACCAGACTACACTTCTGTCCTCTTTAAACAAGAACTCTGCATGTGGTTAAAAGCTACAGATCACCGACAAGTCTACTAATGCTATAATATTCCGAGTTTAAGAAACATTTAATTTGGTATTTCCACAATAATCACAGCTAATCTATAAGCCTCGGTCATTTCATGTACGCTTAAATGAGTTTTCTATGAATCAACTATCATCGACACAAATCTTAAGCTTCAGAATTAAACAGTGACAGAAGGAAATAAATCTTACGTAGTTCATGTTGGCCGGGGTTGTCTGAAAACTCTATGGCCCAGAGCGGTACGTTCCTGACGGAGGGCTCGCTGAGGGCGTACAAGCGGGCCACATCCTTGCACCGGTTGGCCACAACCCGCAGCACCTCCTCCACCTCCTGGTTGTTGTGATGCTTCCACTGAAACTCTGCCTCCTTCTCTCCCTGCGTACACACACACACACACACCATCAGTTTACTAACTTCACTACTACTTTCATTACAAGTTGCGTTGTTAAATCTTTAAATTCATTTATTTAAGCCCGAATGGATTTATTTTCATTTAAGTCCAAGAGTGGATAAGGCTTTAAAGCTCAATTAAAATATGAAAGGAAAAGGAAAATAGCAATGTTACTTCGACATTAGAAAGCGAATTTCTTTTTAGTTTTACCCAAGTCTCGGAATAATATCTACTATAGATGAAGACAACCCTAATCCCTTAGTTTCTGTCGTATACACATTTTTTGTTGTTGCTGAACAAAGACTACAAAACACACGGGCTTCAGGCTGTTGCTTATTAAACTGCTGCAAAGTTTGCTGTTGTATAATGTTGAATGAAAACCTTCATTCCGACATTTTTTTTTAATTCATGCCAAATTCTTTAGGCCAGAAAAAGAATGATCTGAAAAGATACGGGAATATTGTCTCCTTCCTGTTTCTCAGTGCATTGACACAAATTCAATTTGTCACGTCTTGACATCTGAACTGTAATATGATTTCGGAATATTCAAGCCACCATCCACAACCTTACAGTACAGCGGTCTCAAGTACTCAGTCGCTGTAGATGACATGGTTGTAAGTCACATTGCATATCCACACAAAGAACAGCTTCTTTGAAATCAGGGCTAAATCATCTCTTAACGGAAGTTGGAGGGCACTAACTGTTTACTGGTAAACATGAACATGACATGTTCTCACCTCCAAGCGTAGTCATAAACATTCGCAATTCACGTTATCAATAAAGTCTGACGCTTTTCCACGGTTCAAGTTGCTTTCAACATAGGGGAAAAATCAACAAGATATGCAATACAGTATCTATTTTCGGAGTTTATCAAAGTACAAGCATAAAACTCTGGAGCTAATTTAGTTCTATCATACTGTACGTCTAAAGTCCTTTACTTTAATAATCAGTGTGTATGTATCGTACATTATAATCATGAAATCAAGTTTTTGACCAATATTCTTCCTCTGTCGTCAGTAGCTAGGTCAACAGAGAAGACCAGTCAATTACACTGTGACACTTGAAACATAATTAGTCTAATATGCAATGAGGACCAAACAAAATATCAATATTCCATTGATTAATTATGTAATGTAACTAAAAATCATGTTATCTCTAGAGTTCAGGTATCACACACAGAAATATGAATTCAATTGTGCAACTACACGCCTTGAAGGTCTTGACAATTTTCGTAAGAAGTCTGAGTATTTACAAGGTTTACATTTGTCCTTAAATGTATGACTTATCACTCTCATTAAGCATGCAAATACTGTGTAATAATAAAATAAACCAAGGAAAATGCCTAACAAAAACGAATGACCAAAATATAGCACATATGGCGGTAAAACTGTCGTGGAAGACAAAAGTTCAGGGGCTACTCACAGACGGGACGGTAGCAGAAAGAGCTGGTGCTGCTGCCACAAACACCGCTACACACACCGCCGCCCACGCAATCCTCATACCTGGAAATCGTAACCATGGTTATCTGAAGCTCCATGATGATATCTCTTACTATCTAAACCCACGTTCTCAGCATCCCATTCCCTACTGCCACAACACGCTCACTATCTACAAACTCAAGCCTAACACATCTTTCAGTCATACGCCACACTATCTACCCACAATAATGTCCGTCCAAACTCTCCTCAGCATTTATTAACAAGGTACAATCTTCAGCAGCGACACACACAAGTATCATCATATCACATCACAACATCACACACACATCAACAATTTCATCTATAATCATCTTCATCAAGATTTGAATTGTTACCTACAAGTATGTATCAATTCAGCGTATCATTTGCAAATCTAAGATTACTACAGAGAAGCAATAAACTCTTGTCGCGGAAAATCAAGATCGCTTGCCACAGCATAATCCTCCCTACACACACACACACACACACACACACACACACATTAATGGAAAAAAAACTCGCACTATGAATACTTACTTTCTAACTTGTAATCATGCATGACATCCCAAACTACCATGATATGATATCTAATCACAGTCATGAGTATTTGGTCTCTGAAAGACAAATAAATGCAGGTCGAATACCGACACAGATCTGAAAAGTACATAATACCATCCATGAAAAGGAAATCTGCATCTAAGGGGGATCTTCCCTCGTGTGCCTTCATTAATTCTTTTACCAGCTGCTAAATCCAGCCGCTTCCTCAATAGATGACTGAATTGTGGTATTTAACTCGAAAATCCGGAAAGAACAAAAATAAAGGGCTGTTTTCGTAGAGGGGGAAATATAGCAGCCATATACGATTCACCTCCACCTTCTGCAATGCAAAGTCTTCGTTTGAACTAAGAGATATATTCAAAGAACGTCCTCGTTCTTCGACTCAATTTGAGGGTTTCATCTTTATTCTGAAACGAACGACAGCCGCGAGCAACCGTAACCTCCTTGCGAGGCCGCTGGCTGTCATGTGACATGACATCTGTGACATTGGGTCTAATTTAATGCTGCCAACATCAAGGGAACCTGAGAACGGCTGACACAGACGAGCCAGACCTATCCTAGTCGTTATCTTCATTACTCGACAACAAAGATACGTCCTGGGTGCTCTACTCCATAAGTACATCTTGGGTGCTAATTTAATCTTTATGGCCATGAGCCTTTGAAACTTGAGTGATTTTACTTAAATGTTTTGACTCTTCTAACACCGATGGTCTCCTACCACTACGTGTTTACAAAAGGTCTAAATTTTCTATGAATTATGATGTGCCAGTGCATTTTGATTAATCTATCTAATAATCATAGGATATCTCTAAGCATGGTATTTCTAACGATACACAAATGTCCCTCCCTACACACTTTCTCACCACACTACTGACATCACACTACATACGTTTACTTTCACCTTGATCCGACAAAGGTAATGCAGTGTACTTTGCTTCATGTTGTGCCTCGCCTTTACGAAGGCCAGCACACTGTCCATATTTGAGATATGCTTGCCCTTAAGCATGAAGTTTAAAGTGAAGGGGGACACTGGGAGGTTTCCCAGTATCGCTCCAATTCCCTCCGGTAATACCTTCTCCCAGGCCGCCTTCATGACCTAACCCTCCTGCCTCTTAACACAGGGTATCACCGCAGAAAGGCAGTCAGTTGACTCGCTCTATACAAGTGTGTACCACTCCAGCACCTGAAGTCTTAGCCATGTGACTTTAGGGCGCGTCTTTCGTCAGCAGTAGTCCCCTACGTGACACGTTATGTCTCCCTGGCAGGTTTACTTGTGGTGCCTTATCTCTGACATCCACCATCACCAGCACTGAGGCTCCAGTGCCAGGAATATATCATTTCTCAACCTGCTTCAATTGACGTCCCCTTTTCCACTATAATCCTGAATCTCCAATTGGTTATTTCACCTTATGTACCTTATAACCAATAAAGCCCTTCAGTTGTCAAACCCGTTTCCGTGTCCCTCTCTCAGTTACACCACTCAAATAAGCCATTTAACTACACTCGCCAATAAAGCAACCGCATTCTGCATTGCTGCTTTCCAAACAAATTAATTCACATGCAAAATGGTTAACAAAACAACACCTACACCAAATACAGCTAATACTATACTTTCACGGAATAGACAAATCGTTGGGTCGATCGTCACATGCAGTGCATTTTCTCCAGTATTACGTATCATATTACTATCCACCGTTTTAAGTTACCCTGCAATGAAAATTATTCTTGGGCATAATCAGTTTCCAAAAAGAAAAAAAAAATAAGCTGGCATCGTGATAAGGCCAAAGCATATGGATGGCTGTTAAGTTTAAATGAGAAACATGTGGCTGTAATCATACTAGATGTACATAAATGATTGTTTACAATCCACTGTCTAATTTGTTTCACCACTCCACTACCCTTGACCTTAATTCATTGGCTTGCAATTCAACAGGTAATATATGTTTACAAATCACCAGAGGAGTCGTGATTTGCTCATACTAATACACAAAACACTGTTACGAGGAAGAATTATCTCATGTCTTACACTGACATGCTTCCAGATAGTTACACATCCAGATACACCACCATGGACCAAATACATCGGCTGAGTCTTAAGTGAGAGGATAAAACACTCACCTGTGTTGCTGTCTGTTGTTATCTGCGGGGTCAGACTTGCGCTCCTCTCACTCTTCCCTTGATCGTCTTGCGCAAGCGTACAACTTCCTCGCTCTAAACGTCCTGTAAATTCGATTTTTCCGTCATGTACCGAATACTCTTCTATCCTATAGTTACAAAACTATATTAATAATCTTTACATGGATAAACAAAGTAGAACTACGTGTTGTAAATGAAATGGCGCAGTCTATTGATTCTCGCTACCATAGCAACGGGGGAGCGTAGGCGTGTGACGTCACTATGGCACACTGACGTGAAACTGTGTAACGCCTGGCCTCATTCCCCTCTTATTTTGGCAACTGAATCTTATTTTGGCAACTGAATGACACACGGATTTCAATTAACGATAATATATTAAAAAGCATATACAGCCTCGTGATATGTCGAAGTGTTAAACGAATCACACGAAGTGAGAATATCAACGTAATTTGTTATGGCAAGTGTTATCAATTTTGTAAAACCGAAAAAACAGTGAAAACTATACGCAACAAACTAGCTACATATTTCAAATACGTTTAATGTCCATGTGGTTAAATGAATTATGCCCTGTCGTAAGTCAATTATCGATAATGGCTGTTTGTAATAGAAGGAAGAAAATGGAATATATCGCATAGCGACAGAAAAGAACTGCTTCTGTGATTATGATTCATAAAAATGCTTTAAGCCTATTATTTCAGTATAAGAAGCTGCTCCAAGACTATACGAAATGAACTTCACTATTCCTGAGTTTACGACTTTAAATAGGCAAGCTAATATACATACAACAGATCTCTTACGTTTAAATTAGATTTTCCGAGGCTTAATAGAATTAAAGTTTTTCCATGACGAGATCTTATCAGCCACTCCTTAACAGCATTCACTTTCCCTGCCACATGACGACCTGACGTGAGAAACTAAATTTTAAACGAGAACCAATACGATTAGACACTTCTCATTCACGCAGTCGCTGGACTATGTTCTGCAACATCTCCGTGCCTGCAATAGTTTGCTAATCTTGCAAGCAAAATGCTTCCGATGTTCAAAGGTTCGGTACAAGTTTTACAGAACGCTAAACATTTTTTTTTTTATATATTCTTTCTTGTCCTACGATAGACATATTTCTTCATCAGGTCTGTTGGGCATGGTATACTGCTTGATTTTACCTCAGGGGGGATTACAACACTATGTTCTGGGGCTTATGGAATGGAAGGCATCAAAAAGCTGGAACCACCATAACCAATGTGTTGTTAGAGTGGGTTTATGCCATATGGTTCCCAGGATGCGGCGTGGTCGCCTGCTACTGACGTCCCTGACGAAGAAAGTACCTTAGCGAGAAGTATCATGTATTGATTGTCCTTAGGATTGTGGGTTTTTTTTTATCTATTCATCAGAACCAAATGTAAAAATGATCATCTCAAAAGGTCAATTCAATTTCTTACAATTAGTTTTTAGTCTGTGCTGTTGTTAGAGATGAGAGGAAATATCATTACCTTGCTTCCTGTGAGTTCTGTTCTATGCCACGCTTCATTTAGCTAAAAACTATAGGATTTGTTTCTGTGAAACAGAATTAGTGCTTCATGCTAAGGCCTGTTTGGACATGAATTTTACGGCAACCTCTTAAGGTCTTCGCGAGAGGGAGCAAAATGCAAGTATAGAAAACTTAGTAAAACTAGAAATATGTAATCTTGAACTCATCAGGACAGACAGACTGAATACTTATTGTCAGTGGTTGTGAGAACGTTTGAGTGTGCATGGGATGGCCTCGCTCCTTTCACTATATAGAGTAGCTCTAATGAGAGCTTGGGCGAGCCTCGAAGATTAGCTCTAGGAGCTTGGTTGTCAGTGTGGAGGCTTCGTTAGCAGGTAAACATGTTCTCTGTCAATCAGATGTCGGTCAAGTTTTGTACTGGAAAAACCGGTTCTATAAAGATCGATACTGCTGATTTGGGGAGATAAAGCTCTTTATTGGTATGATGACTTGAACTGTCTTGATTTGTGGGATGGGGTACCATGATCTTTAAGCGGTTGTGGCGCGATGTCACCCAGTCATATCTTATATCCTAAATGTCCTTGACCAGTGGTACACAGTTGGCTAAGACGATCACAGTAAGCTATGTACTTTTCGTCTGAAGCCTTGGAACCAGGGAACCTAGACTATTCAGATCTGCATTTTCCTCGGCATCCAGTTCCAAGATATTGTCATCTCGATATCTGTCTCCTGATGGTGGCCAGTCATTTTCATCCTTGCCCAACCATCATTCTCCACACCCTAGAAGCCCCACTCTGCGTTACGTGCAGCAGCAAGCACTTATATTACCGTACAAACCTCATGAACTGGGTGTAATTTTTGCCAGCTGCCTAGTCCTACTCGTAATCGCAGCTGGTCATAAGACTGCCCAGTCATCTTAATGTGTGCAGTTTTGTAATTACCTTACAGCCATGTTGTCTTCCTGGTTCTTTAGTTTTCTCCAACACACGTCGCTCTTGTAGCATCTTATGTGAAGCTCTTGTAAGCAAGGATGGTGTCCTGCTCTGTAAGCTGGATGACATACATAGTATTTCTTGGTAGCTACATGGTCTTGATCCTGCTACAGAGGATGTCAAGGGAGAGTTGTGCAGGGGTATTGTGAACAAGAGGACTTCAACCCGTTCCCTACCGTTGATGCCCATCTTGTTACTTTGAGGTTTTTCACATGGGGAACAAAGACTGTGTCAAGCTATAACAATACATCATATCTTGACGTTCCTTCTACAATGTCATGGAGCAAGATAAAGGCTGTTTTCTGCCAAAGTTGTTGTTTTCATTTTTAGAAACCTGGATGTTGTTTGACAGTGTCTTCCATAAGAATCCAGTCTCACCTGTGTTGCATGGCAGGCAGTTGAAGAACTACAAATCTTGCCTAAAGTCATTAAGCTCAGCCTTCGAAGGTTCAATGTTCGTGAATGACACCTTATCATCCCAAAAGATTTCCTTGTTTGAAATGCTTTGCCAAATGAAACCAGAGTTGCCAGCTGTCAGAACTCATGCTGACATTCTTAATACTCAGCTTGGCCCTACGGCACACAGTATCATTCAGGATTTTTACATCCAACACTGAGGAACTAATGGCGCAAAGTTGCTTCTCATAGACTGCCCTACCCACATCTTAAAACCTCAGCTGAAAATGGACATGCAAAACGTGTCCATGAATGAAGTAGTCATGGCTGAAATACCAGGCACTTACAGGAGCACAAAGGGTCTGGCTTTGATGTCACAAAAGAACTGACATAACTATGCCACATTCCTGCATGATATTGAACATACAATCACCCCCCTCCCCTTTTTTTCTTGCCTGTTAACATCAAATTTATAGCAATGGCATTCAGTGCTCGCTTGTCAAGTCATCCTTGGAAAATGCTTCTTGATGTGTTTCATTTATCACAGTAATAATTCATAATACCAAAACGCATACATCAGGATTCTTTTTTGACTTGATCATTTCCCAACTTCACAATGTAATATCAGAAATATACGATCAATGGCCTTACTTCCATACATCCATCTAACTTTCATTAATAATGCACCAAAACCTGAGCCCTACATTCATAGCCGAATTCCAGATACAATTTCCTGTCTCCCCAGATGCTTTTTTATGCCCTGGTTCAGCCACATTGCCCCCATCATATTACTTCAACTTACTCTTTCCCCAGCATTTTCACCCTCCTAAATGTTTAAGCCCCAGCACCTCAAAAACTTTGTCACTTCACCTTTCCCATTCAGTCTTCCCTTCGCTTTTGCTCCCTCCGTTTCTGACACAGTTCTTTGTCAGTCTTTTACTCATCCTCTCAATATATTCAAACCATTACAGTACCCCCTCATCAGCTCTCTCATCACACTGCACTTATCACTGCCCATCACTTTTTGTCCTTCCCTTCTATGATCAACCCTATTCAAAACGCCTATTATCCTCAGGTATTTCATTTCCCACACATCCACTACCGTTTGTTTTTTGCACTGAGCAGCCATGATCTGCAACCACAAAATATTGGTATTTCTATGATGTGGGTTACTGAAAAATAATGTTGGATGATTTGAAGGCATGAGTTGTTAATGTGGCATTTTCCCTCTAAATCAAAATGGTGATCAGCTTGTGAAGTGTGCTGAAAAAAAAGACTTGATTGGGTATATCTGATTTAAAAAAAGACATACAAAAGTATGTGAATAAGTGAGGTTAATGTGAGAGGGCGTTGGTGGATAACTGAATGTCCTGAGTGATGTGCTACAGAAAGATTTTTTGATGTAAATTTGCTGAGAAGGGCTGCAAGTTGTTAAGTCTTTAGGAAGAGGAAAAGAAAGTGAGCGAGCCCAGAAAAGAGGATTTTTTTTTTTTTTTTTTTTGAGACATCAGGAGAGATTGCATAAAGAATGGCAAAAGGTAAGGGTACAGTGAGACTTGGGGAATGGGCGAGAATTGGTAAGTATTAAGCCAAATAGGTGAAGAGGAGATGGAATATTTTTGAAAGATGTTTCAATTTGTTATATGGCAGGGTGGAAGATTTTCGGTGTTTGGAATGTGGAGGTCCACAAAACAAAATCAGTGTGACAAATTTTGTGAAAAGATAAAGGGTGGTGAAAGCCTTGCGTAAGAAACATATCGGAGTGGCTGAGATGGATGGGATTACTTTGGAATATCTTAAGAAAGCTGAAAATGTCGATTAGTTCATTAGGATTTTCAATGCCATTGTATAAAGGCATATGGGACAAAAATGAACATTTAAAGCAGATTTATAAGTTCGATGAGCATACCTGGCAAATTGTATGGGAGAATGGTGATTGAGAAGGTGATGGCATGAACAGGGAATTAGATTGGGGAGGAATAATTTGGCTTCAACGGTGGTTAAGGATGTGTGGACCAGACGTTTGCTTGAAGAATTTATTTGAGAAATACTTAAATTTTTTTGTATAAGGCATTTATGGATCTGGAGAAAGCACCTGATAGGGGTGAGAGATGCTTTGTGGAAAGTGTAATGAATTTATGCTGTGTGTCGGAAGCCACTAGTTCTATCAAGAGTGTAAGGCATGTGTGCAATGTAGAAGAGAGTGAGTGGTTCCAGGTGAAGGTGGGTCTATATCAAGTGTGTGTAATGTCAGGTGTTTAACCTCTTTATGGATGGTGTGGTGAGTGAGGTACAATGCAAGGGTGCTGGAGAGTCTAGTGGGGGATGAAGGGAATATAGGTGAATCATTTGCTATTTGTTGAGGACCCAGCTCAAGTAGCAGATTCATGTATGAAATTGCAGAAGCTAGAGTCTGAATTAGGAAGTGTGTGCAAGAGGAGGGAGTTGAGAATTAATGTGATAAAGGTGAAGTTATCA
>JAUUDZ010181208.1:0-18156 GCA_032361705.1 Panulirus versicolor | reverse complement strand
TTTAATGATAAAATGATAAATATTTGAAAAGTCTTTAATCTTTAGATTTTTTTTTAGAATATATAATTGAGAAAACAGTAACTATGGTTGTTGTTTATCATGAAAATCAGACCAGATTGTCACTGTTTTTTAGGATACCTAAAACAAGAATGGTTTGGCTTCCAAAAGTTTGGCATAGCATAAAGTGACCATTTTCTTTTAGAATGCTTCTCATAGGAATGTTATAGTTTATCAGGTGTGGCATACCATGATGATTACCATTTAACTGAAAGCACTGACGAAGTGTCATACCAAATTAAATTACTGACAAATTATCACACAAAATTTATTTAAAGCGTAGGAGTTGCCTGGAATACTTGCCACATTTTGACATAATGTTTATGCTGATACTGTGCATCTCAGTAAGGATTGATGAGAGTATTTCTGCAGCAAATTGGGGAGTAGCAGATAAGTTTTTCATTGGTCTTTTATTATAAGGATATATATCACTTTATATAGTAGTATACTGTACGTATTATTATCTACCAAATCCCCAAATGTAAAAAGTTCCTTATTATATCCCCAAAACCACCAGAGGGACTGTGGATGTTTTAATATTGAGCTATACATTGAAATGGCTCTCTGAGAAAGATACAGAATTAACCTAACATGATAGCAGCATGGCTCTTTTGTTAGCATTTTGTGTTAAGACAATTGGCAGATACAAACTAATCGTAACATGACAGCAGCATGGCTCTTATGTTAGTAATGCGCGTTAAGACAACTGGCAAGTTACTTGGCTGTCATCTACTGTATGAGAGATGTTCAGAATGCATGCAATGTGACCTGATTTCTGTGTTGTGGCTTTGGCTATATAGTTGTAATGGCTCTAAGGGCTATGTTATGGCTATTATTGACATGGCTAGAAATAAAGGTTTGTCTTGACGTCTGAGAGATGTGGCTGATGTCTTGATGTTTGAGAGATATGGCTAGATGTTGCTATGGTATTGTTTTAGATAGCTGATTTGTGAAAATGCAGTAAGAGAAGAGCTTTTTAACTTTAACAGCTTACATTACTATTTGCTTTGCCAATAAATGCCTCATAATGATAATATAACTTTCATATAAGATGAATTATTTGTCATGTATATCCAGACTTCCTTTTTTGGTATACAGCAGTTCTATAAATTTGATACTGGCATATAAAGTCAAATAATATTTTAGTATTAACAATAATTTTTTTTCCTACATCATGTGTATGTTCTAATCTATGCTCTTTATCCTCACACCCACCCTTGGAACTCTAGACAAACTAGATGGTTCCTTCAGTCGTTCCCGTTCATCTAGTATCAGCAGTCTTGAAAATATTAGTAGTGAGGCGATACAATGTTTGGCCTTTGCAGATTCGTATACAAGAAAAAATGGTAAGTTCCCCTTAAAAGTTAATTCAAGATACCATATGCATTCTTGTGTTATGTGTTGTATATTTTATTATATATTGAAGTATATTCTGTATGGTTATTCTTTTTTTTTGGTTATATGTGATACTGCCCATGTGTATACTTCATTTGAGCAAGGGACTTCCACAAAGGAAAAGATGTAAACCCTCCCTTGGCTATGGTTTTCCCCTAGCTCACTGTACATCTTCAGTGTCTTTTGAGAATTCTAGTTTTTCCTGTCTATTTTAGAAGGTCTTGTCTATTATTTGTCTGCAATCACCAGCATAACTGCTATTTATGCTTTTTTGCATTTGCATTTGAGTTTGTATCACTTGGTGAATGTTCCAGTGCTTTTGTAAACTGCTTTCTAGTTGGATTAACTTTCTCCATGAGAAATAGTAATAGAGGATGCCAAATTGATTAGGTTTTATTATGTTACTAATTCATGTCTTTGAAATTGTGTGTTAGATTACAAATGAGCATGGGATTTATCTTGTGAAGCCAGGACACATTAGCAACCAGATGTGGAGGCAGCTCCTATTACCCTTAAATGGATGTCTTGATATTGATTACTAGTAAGTGAAGACAGCAGTGAAGGTGCTGTTAAGCATAATTTAATATTACTATTTCTATCCAGGGTCATTTCATTCCACAAGCTATGAGAGATTCTACTGGCTTTTTCGGGATTAGAAATCTCTTACCTCTCTCTGTTGCACTGTCACCAGCTCCGCATTCATGATGGAAGTGTCCACAAAAAGGGAAGAAAAAAAGGAAAATTGGCATCAGTGAGAATGAAAAAGCTCTAATATCAAGGAATTCTTAGAAATGAGAGTCAATAGGGCTCATTTACAGAGAGGAATTGCAAAGAAACTTTTCTGATCCAACAAAGAAGTTCCTATTTATCGTTAAGCTGAGACAGCAGTTTAATACATACAAAAGCATCAGACATAAGAAAAAAGTCAATAATGCCCTTCATAGTAAAAAAAGTGAACAGAAGACAAAAGCTGTAAAGCAAAAATTATTACTTTCATGCCTATTAGCCATACCATTTTGGTGTCTGATTGAAAAAAGAATGCTAGAAAGTGGTTTTGAAGTAACTGTTTACACTGTTCCCTTCAGAAATGTCTTGCCTAACTCATAAACTAATAATTTAGGAAGTAATCAAAATGTAGATATAGTGGTTATTGTTAGTTTGGAATGATAATATTAGTGTTCAAGGTATATGTGATAAAAGTGATGGCAGAATGCAGCACCGAGTAGAACAAGTTGTTGTTAGAAGTGAGCATCCAGGAGTGGAACTTCAAGGTGTAACACCACCATTAATTTCCATGCACCTGAGAGTACTAGACTGCCGAATCAGTTGGAGTTAAGGCATTCAGGATTCATCTTTAGACCCCTGTGAAATGTTAGAGACATGGTATGGGTTGTAGACATTGTGTATCCTTGTTGTAATGATCCATTTACTTAATACATCCTAACCTGTAGTAAACCTACTCATTGTGTTCTGTCCCACATTCATCTCCAACTCTAGGATGACATTTGTACTTAGCAAGCAAAAAGGCCAAAATTAGAAACTGCCCATATGCAGGCAGAAATACTGCACAATCAGGCTCACAAATAGACTAAGCCATTCACCATGAATTCATCTTAGTTTTTGAGAAGCAGATTTTTTTTTACATTGGATAGAGTGTGATAAATGAATGATGCTTACATGAGATGATACAGAAGCCTTACATAAGATCATTAGAGCAGACTTGTATATGCAAAACATTTTCATATGCCTGATTTGCATTTTTCAGATACTCAGATGGCTCCAACGCTATGGGTCGGCACAAGTCTAGGTTCCGTCATACAGGTGACGGTATCTATACCATCACAGGAAACAAGAGCAACAACACCAGCATCAGTAACACCAAGTGGTAAGATTTATACATTTAGTTCCTACAAGTGGTGTTCCCAAAGTCCACCTGTCTGAGGTTACGCCATGAGTGAAAAATCACTGTTGGCGAGGCTGTATTAATGGGGTACAGTTCCATCAGGACTTTCTCTTTACAAAGGCATTTACATACCCCTGCTAGTGGAAACAGCACAACCTTAGGCTGTGGGAGCCTTTAGACTGAAATCCTGGGTAACACCAAGACTCTTTTATAGACAGAGGTCCTGGGGAAATTATAAATAGAATAAATGCAGTTTCTGCAAGAAGTATTCTCGTGTAATATCGCAGGGTTGGTGTTGATAGTATGTACAGAGGATTGTTGATTTAGTGTAAGGTAGTAATATTTTCATGTGGGCAGTTTAGTTGTGTGTAATTCTGGATGTTGAGTGTGAAATCAATATGTTATCTTTGTCATATTTATCTTCTCATCACTGATACAGGATAGATTCATTGGAGAGCCATGCTGTTGGCAGTTGCAGCTTTGACAAAGCATTGCTGATTTAGTGTAAGATAGTGATATTTTTCATATGGACATTGCAGGTTTTTTCTTATTTTAGGTCATACTTGATCTATGTTTCCTGCTTTTGCGAGGAATTTCAAGGAACAGATGAAGAAAGACCACATCTACTCAAATCCATTCTATAGCTGTCTTGTGTAATGCACCAAAACCACAGCTCCCTTTCCACATCCAGGCCCCATAGAACTTTCCATGGTTTACCATGGACACTTCACATGCTTTGGTTCAGTCCATTGACAGCACATCAGCCCCAGCATACTACATCATTCTAATTTACTCTATCTCATGTATGCCTTTCCCCCTACTGCATGTTCAGGCCCTGTCACTCAAAATCTTTTTCACTACATCCTTCCACCTCCAATTTGGTCTCCCACTTCTTGTTTCCTTTGACACATATATCCTCTTTGTCAACCTTCACTCACTCATTCATTCTCTCCATATGTCCAGACCATTTCAACACAACCTCTTCTGCTCTCTCAACCACACTCTTTATTACCACACATCTCTCTTACCCTTTCATTGCTTATTCAATCAAACCACCTCACACCACATATTGTCCTCAAACATTTCATTTCCAACACATCCACCCTCCTACGCACAACCTTATCAATAGCCCATGCCTCGCATCATTAGAAGGAAAATTCCTCACTTGGCTCTTTGCTCTCTTCCCTCTTTTGGAGAGTAATACAATGAGGGAGGATTTCCAGCCACCTACTCCCACCCCTCATAGTCACTTTCTGTGACATATAGAGAATACATTGGCAGCATTCTTTCTCCCCAATCCCCAAGGATAATATATATTCATGTTTGGGTAATTTCCTATTCATGCGTGCTGTCTGCATATACTATAAAAGTAGTTCTATGCTTTTTAACAGATTTCTTGTTTAATTTCATGCTATGTCCTCTCATTGCTGTATCCCTACATCTCTTGAAGAACTGTTCACTGTCTGCATCATCAGTCTGTTTTAAAAACTTAAAGGTTGTGATCAGGTCACCCCTCACTCTTCACTCCTCCAAGATGAGCAGGTATAAAGTTTGTGGTTATAGATCTTGGGAAGGGAAGCTTTATAGATGAGTGATGCATTGGCTAAAGATGAACTTTTTAGCAGCTGCAACTAAACTGTAAGTGAAAAGATATTTCATACTACAAACTGATATTTCAGGTACCATCTTTCGGTTGAAGGGCTCTGTGCTTGCCATGTCTTTCTTGGATTGCAATGGAGCTCTCATACCCTATCAGTATGAATCATGGAAGGAATCCAAAAGGGACAGGAAATTAGAACGTAAGTTACCATAGCTTTGTCAACATGATGGTTTATAAGATATTAAAAATGTATAGTCAAGCATATTGTTTTTTATTCTGTAGTGAGATATTTACTAAATTTAGGACGAATTTTAAGGAGGATCACTTAATACTCAGGCTGAAGAGTATATTTTTGACAACCCACCTTAAGGAGCTGTATTTGATATCAAAAGAAAGAGTTGGCAGGTAATTTGTCATGAAATATTGCATTTACATTAAAGAGCATATTCATGTACATTTTTGAAACATCATTAACATTTCCCTCATAAGCTAATTCCTCCCTTCATCTTGCTTAAGAAAATAGAAAAAGATCATAATTCTACTAAAGTGTATCTGTCTATAGCCAGTCTGCCAACATATATTCTTTATGAAGTGACCCTTTCTCAGAATGTAATGTTAGTCACACGATCCTTAATTATTAATTTTTTTCTTTTTGCTTTATATCTGTTCCCATGAATTAGAATTTTCTCCAACACATACAAAGATCTTCCTCTTTTCAATGACATTAATTTTTTTTGGCTCAGTCCCTTTGCCCCAGGAAGCAACAGTGATGTGATGTTCTGCTAAGGGTTGCATGAAGGCTTAGCAGTTGTTTGTAGATTTAGGGAAAAATTCAAAGGACAGGAGTTAGGTGAGTTTTATCAGTACTAAGTGTGAAATGTTATCCATTAATTCTTTTTTTACTTGCTTATTTCTACATACTGTGTTTTCATCTGCTTTTCAAATAACATTTTACTTTTTTGGTGGGGGCTTCATAGACAGGAAGATATCTATTTACTTACTTATTCCCCAAGAGTCCTTGCTACCTTTATGAGGCTCCTCCAGTGCATAGAAAACTGATCAGGACCCTAGGTCGTGAAGTTTAGTGATGTTTTGTTTCCATATATGTCCAGAGAGTATTGGACAATTAGGTAATAAGTGCTGTGTCTTTATGGTCATAGTTGCTTCATGGACATGAAAGGTCTTGGGTTTCAGTTGAATTGGTGTTTATAGTGTTGTAGGGGATGTTTAAAGTCCAGAATGTAGATGGGGAAGTGTGATTTGTGTTTGTCTGGGGAGTGTGGCTCCTGGGTGTATATCTGTTGGGGATTGAGACTGAGTTGGAAGTGTGGTTTTTAGTGTTTGTTGGATTATTTCAGTGGGTATGTGTTTATCAGGGCATCTCGGGCCTGGTGATGCATCTTCCTCCTCTTCCTCACAGGCCACTAACCCAGGACCATATGCCAGACATACATATACATTTTTTTTATGTGTGTGTGTATGTGTGTTTGTTGATATATTAGTAATTTCTACCCTCATACAAGAAGATACAGTAGAAATTATAAACAATATAACAATCGTTTTCATACACTGAACAAATCTAGGTTAGTACTCAAGTCTTAGTTAATGAGCAATATGTGTTCTTGGAAATGAGTTCATTCAGCAAATTCTCATTTAACAGATTCCATTTTCAAGAGGATCCCATTTTAAAGGCTGAGATGCATTCCATCCCAAAAATTTCTAGCCTTGAAACTCTTGTAAATTGAAATATGCTGTAGTGTAAAGAATGTAGACCCAATTTTTAACATAGTTTTATTATATTGTACTCATTATAGCCAAAGATCAGCGATGCTTGTAACGGCCCAGCATTATAGGATGGAGTTTGAGATGATTAATGGGTGGAAAGGACAGAAGCATTAGTGGATGGAAGGGACAGAAGCATCCAGTCTGTCTGTTTGGAGAATCATCTGGGACCAATGAACTCCTCTTTGTGAATTACAGTACTCTAATTAGAAATTAGGTAACAACTGTGCCTGATTTTCTCATCATGTAACTCAGGGTGTGATGGAGGATTTTGGCAACAAATGATTGGTAAAAAGGTAGAATACTACCAGGAAGAAAAAAAATCAATACCCTCCCCATACATGCCAGCCAATTACTCTCAAATTTCAAGTATGATTAGTGTTCTGTATCTAAATATATTCACGTTATGAACCACCATTGTTGTGCCTGAAATAATAGTACCATATAGTATGAAAACGGTCAGTGTAAAGAATCACCACCTCCACATCTTCCTAGAAATTTCCTAGAATGGCATCAAACAAAAATATATGAATGCTCAGTGAGGAAACTGGAAAGCCTATTTAATGCATTACCAGAGAACAAAGAAATTTTCATGGAGTGACTTCAGAAACATTTCAATGAATGCTAAGCTCATGGATAAAGACTACCAGATGAGCCTAGAATAGGTAATTCTGCAAGGGGAGTAGCCACTAAAAAAGTGACTTCATACAAGACACATGATTTGTGTTGAGTGGAGGAATAGCAATCAAAGGAAACAGCAGTATCTAACAAACAGGTTGTGCAGTAAGCAGTCCCCACTAGCTCAGCCATCATGGCAAAATCTCATCCTAGATACATTTAGCTGGGAGGGTACTCTCATCAAGACCTATCTGATCTGTCCATGTCTACCTATCCCTCCTCATTCAATAGTGAACCAGACCAGCACCAAGGTATTGATAAAACTTTCTGTGTATTTTCTCTTACTTTTGAATGCAATTCTCTCATCTCATAGAGAAAAAGAAAATATTTTTTCATTTTTATTCACTGTATCAGTCATAAGTGTTTTGTGGTTTAATCAATGTACTCCATGTTCTGCAAAATTCGATACCTCAAAGCACTAAGGATACTGAACTGGATGTTAAGCAAATTCTCATTAAGCAAGGCCTATCTGTGATCAAAATCATAATCATCATACTTGTTTAATATAGAATGCTTTCTTATGATATTGATTATTGAACAAACAATATAGCAATTAATCAAAATCTATGTTGTTCATTTATCACTAGCTGTGTATACCATATCTTTTTGTTTCATAACAGGGTTAACCATTTTTACCATAACATCACATTTTATGATATCCTTTGGAAACATAAATGATACTCCAAACAATAAAAGTATCTTTGAATATTCTGTCACCATAGTTCATTTGCTTGTATTAATCACTGAATCTTTTTTTCCCTTGCTTGAACATGCCTTGGCCATACTGAATACTTCATTCAATCAAGAATGCATTTTTAGCTTAGAATGTTTTGCTGTAGGCCATGGTATTATTGTAGAAATTAGACAGAATGCGAACAGCAATCAAAGACTAAAAACAAGGGTAATTGACTAGACTATCGTAACAGTAACTGGTGTCAAAACATTAAATTTGCTCAAGTAAAGCCATGTTGGGATTGTACATGCATAGGAGAGGAGAGGTGTACTTCATCCACTTGTTAGAGCTGCAGCCTTTCTTGGTAGTTTTAGCTAGTTCTTTTCTCTCATTTGCTCTCAAACACTTACTTTGCAAAGCTGATTCTTTATTGTTGACTATCCATAAATTGTTAGTATAAAATTTTTTTCTTTGATGTCAGTTTTTTGTTGATTCTATTTTGAAGATAGAATTTCTTTTCAAGTAATTTGTCTTTATTCATTTCTTTCTTTTTATTCATTTCTTTCTTTTTCTTAGAGTCAAATCCCTTTCCAAGACATTATTCTTATTTTATTGAAAATTTTCCTCATCTGCCAACTCATGAATACAGATGCAGAAATTTAATACTTAAGATCATATATGATACTGTAGTAATTTGCCTATTCCTTTTTCAGGAACTCCTACAAAGTCTTTAGTAGACAACAGAATGTCTCCCACGAACTCTGGAGAACAAACCTGGGGAGACAGACAGTTTGTTGTGATTTCAACAGAGAAGGTTGCCAGGGTGGTTGCATTACCGTCTCAGAACTGTGTGTACAAACAGATCATCACAGAGGTGTCCTTTGTTGTTAAAGCAGAAATAATTCAAATAAAAGGTCAGTGTCATAGATGCATGGCCATAGAATTTTTTCTCTTATAGTGAGAAGCAAATAATTTTTTTCTTTCTTGAAGTACATTTAATTAAAAAGGAATTCTCAAAAATAGCACCAAAGCCTTGACAGAACTTACGAGTTACTTACATTGCACCAGCTGCAGTTATATACTTACACTTGTGCCCATTTGTTTACTTTGTCCTTATTCTTTCAGCATGGGTGAACCAATTCCACAATCCTGTGATTCTGTTTTTTATTAGCATTTAAACAGTTCATTTCTCTGTATCCATTTTATTTACTGTTCCACGTCTTACATCTCACCCACCTGCAGTTTGCCAGCCAACCAGTTTTCAGTAGCTGTATATGTATAAATTTGCTTTACATCTCCACAAGCAACAGTCTTTGCACTTTAATTCAGTAACTACAATTTTTCTTAATTGTCAGAGATTTATTTGAGTATGAGCTTGTTAGGTTAAAGGCAGGGCGTTTGAGTGAATAATTTTCAGAAATATGTCCTTGTTAAGGTAAAATTTTCAGTATTAATGATACTTCCTTCATTGTCAAGTACACAAATCTCATCCTGATCTTTCATGTTTGTTACCTATCTACAGAGACACAGTTAAACTAAAACAAAGTCTAAAGAAGCTCATAAAGTAGAACACTATCTTTTTCCTCAGGTTTTAGGTTTTCAATATAGAGAAAGATTGCCCCCTCCAAACCCCCCAGAAACCTATCAGTCATATGATAAGTGTAGCTTACTTAGCAAATCAGGAGGGTGAGTGGCTGTCAGTGAAAGTGGGTTTGTGTCGAGGATGTGTGGTGTCACCATGGTTGTATAATTTGTTTTTGGATGAGTTGTTGAGGGAGGCCTTAGAGGAAGGGTCTGGGCTAGGGTATGCTTAGGGTGGGGTGGAGGGGATGGTAGGTGATTTGATTGCTGTTTGCATATGACAGCTCTGCCAATTGACTCCAGACAAAAAGTACAGAAGCTAGTTACAGAGCTTAGGGAGTGCATGAAAGGAGAAAGTTGAGGGTAAATGTGAAGAAAAGTGAGGTAATGATGTGCAGCACTGGGAAGAGATAGGATAATTTGAGATATTTTTTAAATGTGGAGTACCTGGTGGAAGTAGACTGCTTAAGCTCTCTGGGAATGCACATGACACATGAAATGAGCCATATGGCAGTAAAGGGTGCAAAGGTCCTAGGTGCAATGAGGTGTGTGTGGAAGGAGTTCATTTTCTGTCTGAGCAAACATTGTTGTGTGTGGAGTTATCTTCGTCCCATTAGCATTGTATGGATATGAATCTTGGCCTGTAAATGGAACAGAAAGGAAGAGGATGGAACATATTGGAAATGGAATGCAACATCTTAGAATATTATATAGCATTAGGTGGGTTGATTTCTTAAGAAATTACAATGTGAGAGAGAAGTGTAGTGTAGTGATTCATGTTGCTGACTGTGATGAATTCACTGGCCACCCAGGGTCAAGTACATGGGCTCGAATCCTGGTTGCAACAGTCAGTCCACAGTCAACCCAGCTGTTCACCCTCCCTTAGGGGTTGGTCAGTAAATTGAATGCCTAACTTAGGCTAGAAAACAGAGAATGGGGCCAAGTGAGGATATTCCCTCTAAGGCTCAGTCCTCTGTTCTTAATGCCACCTCACTAACAACTTGGGAAATGGCAAATATGTAGTGTTAAGAACAGAGGACTGAGCCTAAGAAAGAAAATTCTCACTTAGCACCCTCTTCTGTTCCTTTTTTTGGAAAGTAAAATCTGGAGGGAAGGATTTCCAGCCCCCCACTCCCTCCTCTTTTAATGACCTTTCACTACATGCAGGGAATATGTGGGAGGTATTAATACATGACAGCTAGAGACTGAGTGTGAACAAATGTGGCCTTTGTTGTCTTTTCCTAGCGCTTCCTCGCACACATGAGGGGAGGGGGTTTTTATTTCATGTGTGGCGGGGTAGCGATGGGAATGAATAAAGGCAGCCAGTATGAATTATGTACATGTGTATATATGTATATATCTGTGTGTGTATATATATATATATACGTTGAGATGTATAGGTATGTATATTTGCTCGTGTGGACGTGTATGTATATACATGTGCGTGTGGGTGTGTTGGGCCATTCTTTTGTCTGTTTCCTTGCAATACCTCACTAACGCGGGAGACAGCGACAAAGCAATATAAATAATAATAGATAAATAAATATATTTCACTTTCATGTTAGCATTTGTTTTTGCAATATTAGAACATGAATTAAACAGAGATAAGCAACCATGGCCTCTATAGATAGTAGTGTGAAAAAAAGTGAATTTCAGTTTTGTGCAAAATCTAAAGTTAATTGAGACTAGTAGTCTGGTGTACTGGTTGCCTGCATGTGTGGGAAACATGGGGTAAAGAAACAGCATCAGATATTCTTAAGAACAGGGAAAAGCTTAAAAGCTTTTGGCTACATCTTATTGGTGATGCTTAAACCAGTGGTTCATTTGTTGACAACAGAGAGCATACAAAAATGAGAGCTTAAAACCACAACAAATCTGCACAGCAACATTCTAGTGGCCTAAACGTTCATGGTGCTGAACTTCACTCCACTGCAAATATGTTAGCAAAGCATATGAAAATTAACTTTATGGCTAATGATGATTGGAGATCACAGATTTCATCATAAATCATGCTGACATACCTAACCATGAAATGCAAACCTTGAGTGAACATATTCATGCATTTTGGGAAATTACAACTAAGAAGTACTACTATGATTTCTAAGGATTTAGGGAAATCATAATAAAGACGATACAATAATATGACTTGACTGAAGCTCAACTCCTTCAAACCTGTTGTTGCTGCTGATCCTCCTTCAGCACAATCCTCAACCAGTAACCGGTCTACACACCATAACCCTCTATGAATAAGGGGACATGGAAACATCACTGCTCCTCAGACTTAGAATAAAAGTCATTATGGGTCACCATCGATCATGTCAATATAATATCATCTATCAAACAAAACCAGAGGGCAAAGATACTTTAAATTAGATAATTCAAAATGCTCATCCTGTGTTAAGTGTCTTTTCTGACCATCTGATATGGTTATTACTATACTGTACATAACATATATAAAAAAATCATCTGGATTTAACAGGCAATCAGCATAAACGGGCACCATTTACCCTCTATATGTCTGTTAAATTGATGCTATACTGTACAATCAAGCCATCACCAAGGGTCAACAGCTTAAAGCTGCATGCAACCGTTATCAGCTTGCCCTTTGAGCCACCTTACATAAATGGTATCTGAAGCAATCAAGGTAATATCAGGGGAAGGCGAACTCACATCTAAAGGAGCACTTATTTTCACTAATGAAAATGACAGATTCTTCCCCTATATGCGTATAGCTTCCAAAGTGAAATCCCTGTTGTTGAGGAAAGAAGCAATAAAACCAAAGGAATCACTCTACATAAGATTTTACCTCGTAGTGATTTCAGTTTTGAAATGTACCAAAGAGAAAAAATTTAAGAACAACACGGCAGTAGAACGAAGACCTATGAACTATAGAGGCAAAGATTGCTAACTACTATCTCAAACAAAATTAAAAAGCCTATATTCTGTACTTCTGTTAGACAGCCACAAGTCATTAAAATGCATGCATGAAATGTACGATAACATATACTGCATAGAGTAGATAAATACTGGATGACAAACCACAGACAATAAGCACAAATATAATACGTCAGAATGATCATAAATCTGTTTGCATGATGACAGTCTTGCAAGAAAACTTATAAAAGGGATAATGGTACATATCAAAAGCTTATCATAAGAAATTCAATAATCAGAAGAGTTTTAAAAGGATCTCATAGAAATATAGGAAGTATAGGAAGACCTAACCCATGCAAATCAACAAAATAAGTTTCCAAAAGAACGACACTACATGCTCCAATCCTCTATTTGTACATCAAAAATATCTTACTAACCTGGGGCCTCTATTTTGGTGTAATGATATGGATTGACGCAGACCTCTTCCTTTTTGAGGATGAAAGCGTACTGGCAGTGGTCAAGTGCACGAAGTTCGTGGTGGCTCTGTAATTCAGGCCAGCGCCACAGTCGGCAATAGATAACATGCGGCAGTCCTTTCTTGTGAGAAACCTGCAACCGCCCATCCAAGGATCTGTTTACAATGCAAACCATTAGCTGGTTAAAAAAATGCCAAAGTTATTTTTTACAAAACACTATCATAGTGGATTGAATGGTCTCAGCAGACAAAGAAAATATCAACTGGTTGATGTTATGGATAATTTCAAGGGTAATCACATCCAGACCTACTGTCAATCTAGTTCTTTTTTCCACCACATTCACACTGCAGGACCACTTATTGGCTTATGTTGCACAATCTAACTTTTCTTACAAAAATCCGGCAATTCCAAATTCTCTTATACATACAATGTTCTTCAGTTTTATTTCTTTACAATTTCTAGTCTTTCTAATGTCAAGTTCTGAAGCATCAAAGCTCCCTCACTTGCCAAGAAAACTGAGGTATTATGAAGCAATATGGATTCCTTGCCAGTTTATCCAGAAAGGAAACTAAGCTAACAGTTTCATCACAATCCAACTTAAATTGGCAAAGCTAGTGATCTTCAGCAGTTTTCTCCATACCCTACCTGCCAATACAAAAACACCATTTTTTACAAAATAATCATATGATGAAATCTAGGATCATTATAGCCATAATTTTGGGTTGCTGGTTATGCTTCTCTTATGTCAAGATACTGATCTTGACATAATTCATATCAGAGAGAACTTATACAAAGTGAAGCACTTAAAGCCTAATAAAACAGGTTTCCTCCATGTATGGTGCCTATTACTTCTCTGACACAACTACCAATAGCACTTCTCAAACACATTCTTAATAATCTTTTCCCTACACTTCTGCATAATTCTACTTCTTCAAAGGCTCTTTCATACTTCATATCTTCAACACTTATGCAACAGTTTTCTATCCTTCCTCTTAAACCTTCTATACTTAAAATAAAATTCTTGTTTAAGGCCACTGCGTATTTTTACTAACTCTCCTCCTCGACTATGGAGAAAATATTGTTATAATGAAGAAAGTCTAGGGCTTTTTTTAAAATTCCCACTTGACTGCAGAAGAGAAGCAACTGGTGTCCTTAAAAAGAAAGATTAAAGACCTTCATTCATTTCGCACAAAAGCATGTATTATCAATACCCATATCCAGAGACATAGATCCTTGAAGAGCACTCTTTTGAGAGGATATAATGTTATTTGGCCTTATCCTTGTCATGAAAAATACTAAGAGAGAACTTCAAACATAAGGCTTCAGTTACGTGAATGACACCAGATTCTTCATGGAAGGACTGAAATATTTTTCCAGAGCAACTGGTAATATCTTTGAGTAAAGGGAATTATGTAAAAGTCCTCTATTAAGCATTCTCCAAATCCCTGTCTGTTGTGTTGAGACAATCCATATATGAATATATCAGAATCCAGAGCATTTGTAGATGGGATCTTGAAAAAGAAAAAAAAACCTGAGGTGATCTACAAAAACCTGAAGCTTCATTCAAATAGTATGGCATAACTGAAGGAGGCTTTGCCACCAAGGGTGTATAACTTCCCTTTAAAGCAACTAACATTACTAAATCTCTAAAACCAACCAGTCAACAAAGAATTTCTCTTTACTAAACCCCTGAAACCAACCAGTTAAAAATGAATTTCTCTAAGAAAATGTAATGGGAGAAAAAGATAAATCCAATTTTGGTACATCAAAGCCAAGGATAGAGTGTCTATTACAACTGTACTAAGTCTAAAAGTTGAGATATATACATCAGAAGTACTACTCCTAAGGAGAGAACCAACTGAAATCCTCCTTCCCTACACATCTATGGCTTGAATTTTGACATTTCAACTTGCATCACTGTTGACTTGTCACAATTTAGAATTAGGATACATTGTACTGACTTTTGACATGTATGCTTCCAACTTGTGTCAAATTAAAAAAAAATTTACCTGTTTGCCTAAATCTTTCCATGTCATTACCTAGGGCTGCAAAATGGAACTTTCCTGGAGTATGCTATGGATGACAATGAGCCATCAAGGACTATCACTGTAAGGCAATTGCAGCATCACCATAAATCTGAACTTTGTCCTCAGAGAGAGAAAGAGAGATAGTTTTAGTGTTCAACCTTATTCCTACCCAAGTAATCATCTGGCCCATAGCTAAATAGGATTAGTTTTGGTTTATGGTAAAATATGCATTTTGAAATGTCTCCCTGACTTGAAGCAGTTACATAGCAAATTAGGCCAAAATCATTGTTTTGGCAAATCCAAGTTTTGGAATTCACATACTATCATGGAAAACATATATCAAGTAATGCATACACCAAAAGGCATCTCCTTGAACGCTGTCTTAGAACAAATCTTAGATGCCGAAAACTTCCTCCTTCTGGGACATACTGGAATGTGCCAATAGGCTTCCTTTAAATCTGGGCAGACTATCCAGTAGTTAAACTGCTAAGGTCTAGCAGACACTGTGTAACGTGGTTATATCAAACTTATAATTCAGAATGTTTGTGTTGAGAAAGAAAGATTATTCTCTTTTCTGTTTGCCTTCCTTTTCTGTAGTAGGGATAACATATTCAATGCTACTTTTGAATGACAGCATTTGTTAGCTTTGAAACCAGACCTCACATATACTTATGATACCTGGTAAAGAGGACCTTGTGTAGACCTATGATTTGTGCTATCATGCCAGAGCTCAAATTTCAGTAGATCTACGGTGGTGGTTCAAGATGCCTCAGGCCTCCTTATACAACAATTATATAAGAGTTCTTCATTTACCTTTCAGTGCACTTTTAAGTGTAGATGACATCAAGCAGTATATTTGCTCAGTAGCTGCAAGGAATCTACTACTTCAGATGATAATCTAAACTTGATGAACCAAGTGCATCAAAATACCATATAAATAAGATAAGTGACAGTCAAGATTTGTTGACAACAGGCTGTGTAGCGCTTAGAGCTATCTCAGCAGTGACTTCCCACATTAAGTTTTTATCTCTCTTTTTGTTTCTCTAGTGACTTTCCACATAAAGTTTTTATCTCTCTTTTTGTTTCTCTAAGAGAAAGATAAGGTGTGCTTAACTTGTTTCTCTTCTGTCTTCTTATTCTTATGTGATCTTTAATTTCATAAGAGAAAATTTTTCTCCCCCTTTATCTGAGGGAAACTAAATTTTGGAAAGCCCAGGAATTTCAAATGGCTGCTGAAGTGGTTAATGACAACAGTAAATCCACATACCTGTACCTGACATTGTCAAATCATTATGGTAGTGCAACTGCAAAGTAATACCTTTCCTCCCACCAAAATGAGTCCTCTATGCAACTTGTAGGATATAATTTTCAAGATAATTTGACTTGGTTATCAATGTATAACTATATCTTTCTATCTGCCAAGATAACTAAAAATAAGGTACAACACTATTTTCCTTTTCTAGCTCATGATTCATTCCATAATTTTTTCTTTTTTTTTTGCTCCTGAAGTTAAACATTAATAACAAGATCTTATTTAAGAAAGAAGCAAGAAAGTTTAGTTAATCACATATATCAACATTATCATTTCTGTACATACAGCAAATTTATTATGAAGACTTAAAAAAGTGATGGATACCAAAAACTTCACAAAAAATATATTGACAGCAACAATTCACATGAAATTCATTAAAAAAATCATTAAAAACTTTGAAACAGCTCCTTAGAAATGTCACTGAAAGTAGCACTGTGTTGCTAACAAGTACATTACAGTGAGCAACATGTACTTCATTATCTTTATAAATAGTACACTAAATAGTAGATGTACCTGTATTTGTTCAACATAACTTTTTAGTTACCACAGCTTCTTAGTTATCAGAGCTTCTACTGTAGAGACCAAATTTCCTTAGGTTTAACAAATATATCAACTTACTAAAAAAATGAATCATGTACATCAGTATCAAGAACATCAGGTATACAATATATCAAACATATTATCAAACATATCAAGTTTGTTCCCAAGAATGTACTGGTATTTCATACATAAGTTCCATCTTTCGTATTCAGCAGCTACCTAAATATATATCTATCTTGGTTAAACATAACACTAACTTACATAACTAAATTACATAACTAACTTATATAACCAAAATACTTGAATTTCAAAAGACCTTTTGAGTAAAGATACCATCACATTTGCATTCCTTACTGCAAGAAGCAGTTTAAGTAACCGACTCTGGATACTTATCAAATTTCTGTTCATGTCTCTGATAATTTCACAATTAGTGACACATTTTCAAGACGTTTTGATAAGATAATCAGTCTCACTGTCTTATCAAAGTTCAGGGCATTAAATGTGCATTCTCAACAGCACATTACAGTATATCTATGCTGGGTCCTGATATGATATACTCTTTGAACCGAGAAAATTTGAAAAACAAAAGTCATCTAGAGTAACATGCTACAACTTAAAGACAAAAGATATCTATATTTTCTTGGAAGCAGAGGGCAACAACCAAACCTGATAGAGCTTACAAACTCATATCAAATAATAACCCATATATATACCATAATGATTATAGTTTATCTATATAAACTCCAATGTGTTGGACCACCTATGTACAGTCTATGAAATCACTCATACTCATCAACACTTACCTAATGTGTTAAACTGAAATATGAACTTCCAAACATATAACTGCTTCTTAATTGTTCACTATGCATACTAAGTTGACTTGTCAAGTTAGACTAACCTCTCCATTCACAGCACCACTTTGCACAAAATGCTTCCAAATGCAGTCAACAATCCTTCCTTTAACTTCATCTAATATACATTCATTCTTTAAGACCAAACAATTCTACAACACTTTAAACCATAAGCCATTCAACAATTTCTTCACACCACATTCATCTGTAATTTTCATTCCAGCTATTCTCACGATTCTAACTATTTATCTATTTATTTATTATACTTTGTTGCTGTCTCCCATGTTAGCTAGAGAGCGCAAGGAAACAGATGAAAGAATGGCCCAACCCACCCACATACACATGTATATACATACATGTCCACACACACACATATACATACCTATACATCTCAACGTATACATATA
>JAUUDZ010181098.1:0-18157 GCA_032361705.1 Panulirus versicolor | reverse complement strand
GTGCTTGCATGCGTGTATATATTTGAATATGTGTGAGTGTGTGTGTATGTCCTGGTTATCAACATCACATCCAGTGATGATCCTTCTCTGTCATGATCACCATCAACACATCTGTTGTTGATCCTACCATCATAATCACCAAAACCACATCCAGTGTTGATTCTTTTATGTCTTGGTCACCACCAACACATCCCGTGTTGATCCTTAAAAGTCATGATCACCAGCAACTTATGTAGTGTTCCATGTCATGTTCACTAGAAACACATCCAATGTTGATCCTTCTATGTCATGATCACCTACAACACATCCAGTGTTGATCCGTCTGTTTCATGATCATTAGCAACATAATAATTCCTGATCCTTCTATCCCATGATCACTAGCAACGCATCCAGTGATGATTCTTCTATGTCATGATCACCAGTAACACATCCAGTGTTGATCCTTCTTTGTCCTGGTCATCTGAAATACATCCAGTGTTGTTCATTCTATGTCATGATCACCGGCAACACATTCTGTGTTGATCCTTCTATGTCATGATCACCAGCAACACATCCACTGTTGATCCTTCTTTATCATGATCACCAGCAAATCATCTAGTGTTGATCCTTCTATGTCATGATCACCAACAACTCATCCAGTGTTGATTTTTCTGTGATATGGTCACCAGCGACACATCCAATGTTGATTATTTTGTGTCATAATCACCAGAAACAAATCAAGTGTTGATCCTTCTATGTCAAGATCACCAGCAACATTTCTAGTGTTGATCCTTCTATGTCATGGTCACCAGCATCACATCCAGTGATGATCTTTCTCTCTCATGTTCACCATCAACACATCTAGTGTTGATCCTTCTATGTCATGGTCACCAACAGCACACCTAGTGCTGATCCTTCTATGTCATGATCACCAGTATCTGATCCAATGATGATCCTTCTATGTCATGGCCACCAGGAACGCATCCAGTGTTGATCCTTCTATGTCATGGTCACCAGCATCACATCCAATGATGATCTTTCTCTATCATGTTAACCATCAACACATCTAGTGTTGATCCTTCTATGTCATGGTCACCAGCAACAAACCTAGTGTTGATCCTTCTATGTCATGATCACCAGTATCTGATCCAATGATGATCCTTCTATGTCATGGCCACCAACACATCCAGTGATGATAATTCTATGTCATAATCACCAGCAACACATCCAGTGTTGATTCTTCTATGTCTTGGTCACCAACAACACATCCAGTGTTGATCCTTATATGTCATGGTCACCAGCAACATATGTAGTGTTCCATGTCATGTTCACCAGAAACACATCCAATGTTGATCCTTCTATGTCATGATCGCAAGCAACACATCCAGTTTTGATCCGTGTTAAGATCTTTAAGAATACATTCATTTCTGATCCTTCTATGTCATGATCACTAGCAACACATAAAGCGTTGATTTTTTCTATGTCATGGTCAGTAGCAACACATCCAGTGTTGATCCTTCTTTGTCGTTCCGTTCATAAGAAACGCATCCAGTGTTGGTCCTTCTATGTCATGATCACCAGCAACACATCCTGTGTTGATCCTTCTATATCAAAATTATCAGTAACACACCCAGTGTTGATCCTTCTATATCATGATGACCAGCAAATCATCTAGTGTTGATTTTTCTATGATATGATCTAGTGTTGATCCTTCTGTGTCATGATCAACAACAGCACATCTAATGTTGATACTTCTATGACATGACCGTCAGCAACACATCCATTCTTGATCCTTCTGTCATAATCACCAACAACATATCTAGTGTTGATCCTTCTACGTCATGATCAAAAGCAACACATCTAGTCTTCATCCTTCTATGACATGGCCACCAGCAACACATCCAGTGTTGATCCAGCTATATCATAATCACCAACAACACATCCTGTGTTGATCCTTGTATAACAAGATCACCAGCAACACACTAGCGTTGATCCTTGTGTGTCATCTTCACCAGCAACACATCCGCTGATTATCCTTCAATGTCATAATCACAAGCAACACACCCAGTGTTGATTCTTCTATGTCATGGTCACCAGGAACACATCCAGTGTTGATTCTTCTGTATCATACTCACGAGCAACACATCTAGTGTTGATCCTTCCTTGATATGATCATCAACAACACATCTAGTATTGATCCTTCTATGTCATGATCACCAGCAATACAAATATTGTTGTTCCTTCTATGTTATGATTACCAACAACACATCCAGTGTTGATCCTTCCATGTCAAGATCACCAGCAACACATTCAATGTTGATCCTTCTATGTCAAGATCATTAGCAACATATTAAGTGTTGATTCTTCAATGTCATGATCACCAGCAACACATACAGTGATGATCCTCCTATGTCATGATCACAAGCAACACATCCAGTGTTCATTCTTCTGTCATGGTCACCAGAAACACATCCAGTGTTGATCCTTTTATATCAGGATCACCAGTAACACATCCTGTGTTCATTCTTTTATGTCTTGATCACCAGCAACACATCTAGTGATGATCCTTCCATGTCATGATCACCATCAACTCTTCCAGCGTTGATTTTTCTATGGCATGATCACCAGAAACACATCCAGTGTTGATTCTTCTGTCATAATCACCAGCAACACATATAGTGTTGATCCTGCTATGTCAAGATCACTAGCAACACATTCAATTTTGATCCTTATATGTAATTATCTCTAGCAACACATCTAGTATTGATCCCTCTATGTCATGATCACTAGCAACGCAACTATTGTTGTTGCTTCTCTCATGATTTCCAGCAACACATCCAGTATTGATTCTTCTATGTCATCATCACCAGCAACACATCTAGTGTTGATACTCCTATGTCATGATCACCAGCAACACAATTATTGTTGCTGCTTCTGTCATGATTACCAGCAACACATCCTGTGTTGATCCTTCTATATTCTGATCACCAGCAACACATCTAGTGTTGATCCTTCTATGTCAAGATCACTAGCAACACATTCAGTGTTCACCGTGTATGTAATAATCTCTAGTAACACATCTAGTGTTGATCCTTCTATGTCGTGGTCACCAGCATCACATCCAGTGATGATTCTTCAATGTTCTGATCACCAGGAAAACATCTACTGTTGGTCCTTCTTTGTCATGATCTCCAGCAACACATCCAGTGTTGATCCTTCAACTTTATGATCACCAGCAACTCATCTAGTGTTGATTTTCCTATGACATGGTCACCAGCAACATATCCAGTGTTGATCCTTCTGGCATTATCACCAACAACACAGCTAGTGTTGATCCTTCTATTTCCTGATCACCAGCAACAAATCTAGTGTTGATCCCTCTGTGTCATGGTCACCAGCAATACATTTGTTTGATCCTTCTATGACATAGCCACCAGCAACACAGACATTGTTGATTCTTCTGTCATAATCAACGACAACACATCTAGTGTTAACCTTCTATGTCATGATCACACACAACACATCTAATATTGATCCTTCTATGGCATGGCCACCAGCAACACACCCAATGTTGATCCTTCTATGTCATAATCACCATCAACACATCCCGTGTTGATCCTTCAATTTCATGATCACCAGCAACACATCCTTTGTTGATCTTTCTATGTCATGATCACAAGCAACACATCCGGTGACGATCTTTCTACGTCATGATCACCAGCAACACATCCAGTGTTGATTCTTCTGTGACATAATCACCAGCAACACATCTAGTCTTGATTCTTCTATGGCACGATCAACCAGCAACACATCGAGTGTTGATCCTTCAATGCCATGATCACCAGCAACACAACTAATTTGTTCCTTGTATGTCATGAGTACCAGCAACACATACAGTGTTGATCCTTCCATGTAATGATCACTGGTAACACATTTAGTGTTGATCCTTCTATTTCATGGTCATCATCATCATATCAAGTGTTGATTCTTCTTTGACCTGATCACAAGCAACACATCCAGTGTTGATCCTTCTATGTCAAAATCACTAGCAACACATTTATGATTAATCTTTATACATCATTATCACCAGTAACACATCCAGTGTTGATCCTTCTATGACATAAACACCAAAACAAATCCAATGTAGATTCTTCTATGTCATGATCACCAACAGCATATCTAGTTTGACCCTTCAATGTTCGGATCACCAGAAACTCCTCCAGTGTTGATCCTTCCATATCATGATAGCCAGAAACACTGCTAGTGATGATCCTTTAATTTCAAAATCACTGGCAACACATTCATTGTTTATCTTTCTACATCAAGATTACCAGCAACACATTCACTGTTGATTCTTCTATGACATGGTCACCACAATGTCATGATCACCAACATCAAGTATTGACCCTTCTATTTCATGGTCACCAGCAGCACATTCAATGTCGCTCCTTTCATGTTATGATCACCAACAACACATCTAGGCTTGATCCTTCTATGTCATGATCACCAGCAACACATCCAGTGTTGATCCTTCTATGTTATGATCATCAGCAACATATCTAATGTTGATCCTTCTGTCATGATCACCAGCAACATAGCCAGTGTTGATCTTTCCATGTCATGTCCACCAGACACACATCCAATGTTGATCCTTCTATGTCATTATCACCAGCAACACTTACAGTGTCGATCCGTCTGTGTCAAGATTATTAGCAACACATTCATAGGTGATCCTTCCACGTCATAATCACTAGCAACACATCCAGTGATGATCCTTCTATGTCATGATCATGAGCAACAATCCAGCGCCGATTTTTCTGTCATGCTCACGAGCAACACATCCAGTGTTGATCCTTCTATGTCATGATCACCAGCAACACAGTCTGTGTTAATCCTTCTATGTCATGATCACCAGCAACACATCCAGTGTTAATCCTTCTATATCATGATCACCAGCAAATCATCCAGTGTTAATCCTTCTATGTCATAATCACCAGCAACACATCCAGTGATGATCCTTCTATGTCATGATCACCAGCAACTCATCCAATGTTGATATTTCTATTATATGGTCAAAGGCAACACATCCAGTGTTGATTCTTCTGTCATAATCACCAGCAAAAAATCAAGTGTTGATCCTTCAATGTCAAGATCAACAGCAACATATCTAGTGTTGATCCTTCTATGTCATGGTCACCGGCGTCACATCCAGTGATGATCCTTCCATGTCTTGATCACTATCAACACATCTTTTGTTGATCCTTTTATGTCATGGTCACCAGCAACACACCTATGTTGATCCTATTATGTCATGATCACCAGTATCTGATCCAGTGATGATCCTTCTATGTCATGGCCACCAGGAACACATCCAGTTTTGATATTTCTATATCATGATCACCAGCAACACATCCAGTGATGATAGCTCTATGTCATAATCACCAGCAACACATCCAGTGTTGATTCTTCTATGTCTTGGTCACCAACAACACATCCAGTGTTGATCCTTATATGTCATGATCACCAGCAACATATCTAGTGTTGATCTTTCCATGTCATGTTCACCAAACACACATCCAATGTTGATCCTTCTATGTTATGATCACCAGCAACACATCCAGTTTTCATCCGTTTGTGTTAAGATCACTAGCAACACATTCATTGCTGATCCTTCTATGTCATGATCACTAGCAACACATCCAATGATGATCCTTCTATGTCATGATCACCAGCAACACTTCCAGCGCTGATTCCTCTATGTCATGCTCACCAGCAACACATCCAGTGTTGGTCCTTCTTTGTCCTGGTCATCAGGAACACATCCAGTGTTGATCCTTCTATGTCATGATCACCAGCAACACATTCTGTGTTGATCCTTCTATAACATGATCACCAGCAACACATCCAGTGTTGATCTTTCTACATCATGATCACCAACAAATCATCCATTGTTGATCCTTCTATGCCATGATCACCAACAACACATCCAGTGATGATCATCCTATGTCATGATCACCAACAACACATCCTTTGTTTATCCTTCTGTATCATGATTATCAGCAACACATCCAGTGTTGATCCTTCTACATCATTATCATCAGCAACACATCCAGTGATGATCTTTAAATATCATGATCACCAACAACTCATCCAGTGTTGATTTTTCTATGATATGGTCACCAGCAACACATCCAGTGTTGATTTTTTTGTGTTTTAATCACCAGCAACAAATCAAGTGTTGATCCTTCTATATCATGATCACCACCACCATATCTAGTGCTGAACCTTCTATGTCATTATCACCAGCAACTCAACTTTTGTTGTTTCTTCTATCATGATTACCAGCAATACATCCAATGTTGATCCTTCCATGTCATAATCACTACGAAAACACCTAGTGTTGATCCTTCTATGTCAAGATCGATAGCAACACATTCAGTGTTGATAATTCTATATAATGATCACTAGCAACACATCTAGTGTTGATCCTCCTATGTCATGGTCACCAGCATCACATCCAGTTTTGATTCTTCTATGTCATGATCATCAGGAATACATCTAGTGTTGGTCCTTCTATGTGATGATCTCCAGTAACAAATCCAGTGTTGATCATTCTATGACATATTCAACAGCAAATCATCCAGTGTTAATCCTTTTATGTCATGATCACCAACAACACATCCAGTGCTGATCCTTATATGTCATGATCACCAGCAACATATCTAGTGTTGATCTTTCCATGTCATGTTCACCAGAAACACGTCCAATGTTGGTCCTTCTATGTTATGATCACCAGCAACACATCCAGTTTTCATCCCTTTGTGTTAAGATCACTAGCAACACATTCATTGCTGATCCTTCTATGTCATGATCACCATCAACACATCTAGTGTTGATCCTTCGATGTCAGGGTCACCAGCAACGCACCTAGTGTTGATCCTTCTATGTCATAATCACCAGCGACACATCTAGTGATGATCCTTCTGTGTCATGATCACAAGCAACACATCTAATGTTGATCCTTCTATGACATGGCCAAAAGCACCACATCCATTCTTGATCCTTCTGTCATAATCGCCAACAACATATCTAATGTTGATCCTTTTATGTCATGATCACCAGCAACACATCTAGTATTGATCCGTATATGACATGGCCACAAGCAACACATCCAGGGTTGAACCTTATATGTCATGATCACCAGCAACACATCCAGTGATAATCCTTCTACGTCATAATCATGAGCAACACATCCCGTGTTGATCCTACTAAGTCATGATCACCAACAAAACATCCAGAGTTGATCCTTCTTTATCAAGATCACCAACAACACATCCAGCGTTGATTCTTGTATGCATGATCACTAGCAACACATCCGGTGATGATCCTTCTATGTCATAATCACGAGCAACACACCCCGTGTTGATTCTTTTATGTCATGGTCACTAGGAACACATCCAGTGTTGATTCTTCTGAGTCATAATCACCAGCAACACATCTAGTGTTGATCTTTCCATGTCATGATCACCAGCAACACATCTAGTATTGATGCTTCTATGTCATGATCACCAGCAACACAACTATTGTTGTTCCTTCTATGTCATGACTACCACCAACACATCCAGTATTGATCCATCCATGTTTTGATAAACATCAACACACCTAGTGTTGATCCTTCTATGTCAAGATCACTAGCAACACATCTAGTGTTGATCCTTCTATGTCATATTCACCAGCATCCACTGTTGATTCTTCTGTCATGATCACCAGGAACACATCTAGTGCTGATCCTTATAATTCATGATCACCAGTAACTCATCCAGTGATGATTTTTTGACATGGTCACCAGCAACACATCCATTGTTGATCCAACTTTCATAATCAGCAGCAACACATCTAATGATGATTCTTCAATGTTATGATCACCAGAAACACATACATTGTTCATCCTTCTGTCGTAATCACCAGCAACAAATCAAGTGTTGATCCTTCTATGTCATGATCACCAGCAACACATCTAGTGTTGACCCTTCTATGTCATGATCACCAGCAACATAACTATTGTTGTTTCTTCTGTCATGATTACCAACAATACACCTAGTGTTGATTCTTCTATGACAAGATCAATGGCAACGCATTCACTGTTGATCCTTCATGTAATGATCACTAGCAACATATCAAGTGTTGATCCTCCTATGTCATGGTCACCACCAACACATCCAGTGTTGATTCTTCTATGTCATGTTCACCAGGAACACATCTAGTGTTGATCTTTCTACGTCATGATCTTCAGCAACACATCCTGCGCTGATCCTTCTATGTCATGATTACCAGCAACTCATCAGGTGTTGATTTTTTATGACATGTTCACCAGGAACACAACCATTGTTGATCCTTCTGTCAAAATCAACAACAACTCATCTAGTGTTGATACTTCTATATGAAGGTCACCAGCATCACATCCAATGTTAATCCTTCCATGGCATAATCACCAGGAACTCATCCAGTGTTGATCCTTCTATGTGAAAATCACTAGCAACACATTCACAGTTGATCTTTCTGTATCATGATCACTAGTAACACATCCAATGTTGATTCTTCTAAGACCTGGTCACCACAAAACATTCAATGGTGGTCCTTCTATGTCATGCTCACCAACAACACATCTAATACTGATCCTTCTATTTCATGATCAGCAACACATTTAGTGTTACTCCTTCTATGCCATGATCACTAACAACATATCTACTGTTTATCTTTCTATGTCATGATCATCAGCAACACATCCAGTGTTGATCCTTCTATATCATGATCTCCAGGAATACACCTAGTGTTAAGCAACACATTCTCTGTTGATCTTTCTATATCATGATCACCAGCAACACATTTAGTGTTGGTTCTTCTACGACATGGTCACTACAACACAACAAATGTTGATCCTTCCATGTCTTGATGACCAACAACACATCTAGTATTGATCTTTCAATTTCATGATCACCAGCAGCACTTTCAATGTCGCTCCTTCTATGTAATGATCACCAATAACACATTGTGTTTATCCTTTTATGTCATGATCACCAGCAACACATCCAATGTTGATCCTTCTATGTCATGATCACCAGCAATATATCTAGTGTTGATCCTTCTATGTCATGGTCACCAGCATCACACCTACTATTGATCCTTCTATGTCAAGATTACCAGAATCTGATCCAGTGATGATCCTTCTATGCCATGGCCACCAGGAACATATCCAGTGTTGATCCTTCTATGTCATAATCACCAGCAACACATCTAGTGTTGATTGTTCTATGTCTATGTCACAAACAAAACATCCAATGTTGATCCTTATATGTCGTGATCAACAGCAACATATCTAGTGTTGATCTTTCCATATAATGTTCACCAGAAACACAGACAGTGTTGATCCTTCTGTGTCATAATCACCTACAACACATCCAGTGAGATCCGTCTGTGTCAAAATCACTAGCAGCACATTGATTGTTGATCCTTCTATGTCATGATCACTAGCAACGCATCCAGTGATGATCCTTCTATGTCATGATCACCAGCAACACATCCAGCGTTGATTCTTCTATGTCATGCTCACTAGCAACATATCCAATGTTGATACTTCTTTGTCTGGTCGTCAGAAACACATCCAGTGTTGATCCCTCTATGTCATGATCACCAGCAACACATCTTGTGTTGATCCTATTCTGTCATGATCTCCAGCAACACATTCAGTGTTGATCCTTCTATGTCATGATCACCAGCAAATCATCCAGTGTTGATCCTTCTATGTCATGATCACCAGTAACACATCCAGTGATGATCCTTTTATGTCATGTCACCAGCAAATCATCTAGTGTTGATCCTTCTATGTCATGATCACCAGCAACACATCCAGTGATGATCCTTCTATGTCATGATCACCAGCAACTCATCCAACGTCGATTTTTCTATGATATAGTCACTACCAACTCATCCAATGTTGATTTTTCAGTGTCATAATCACTAGCAACAAATCAAGTGTTGATCCTTCTCTGTCATGATATTGAGCAACACATCTAGTGTTGATTCTCCTGTCATGATCACCAGGTACACTCATTGTCGAACCTTCTATATCATGATCACTAGCAAAGCATCCAGTGATGATCCTTCTACGTCATGATCACCAGCAACACAACCACCGTTGATTCTTATATGTCATAGTCACCAGCAACACATCCAGGGTTGTTCCTTCTTTGTCCCGGTCATCAGAAACACATCCAGTGTTCATCCTTGTATGTCATCATCACCAGCAATACATCCAGTGATCACAACACCTCGATTGTTGATCCTTCTATGTCTAGATCACCAGCAACAAAGATATTGTTGTTTCTTCTGTAATGATTACCAGCAACACATCCGATGTTGATCCTTCTATGTCATGATCACTAGCAACACACCTAGGGTTGATCCTTCTATGTAAAGATCAATAGCAACATATTCAGTGTTGATCCTTCTAGGTAATGATCACTAGCAACAAATCTAATGTTGATCCTCCTATTTCATGGTCACCACCAGCACTTCCAGTGTTGATTCTTCTATGTCAGGATTACCAAGAACATATCTAGTGCTGGTCCTTCTACTTGATGATCTCCAGCAATACATATAGTGTTGATCCTTCTTTGTCATGGTCACCAGCAACATATCTAGTATTCATCTTTCCATGTCATGTTCACCAGAAACACACAATGTCGATCCTTCTATGTCATGATCACCAGCAACACATCCAATGTTGATTCATCTGATTCAAGATCACTAGCAACACATTCATTGTTGATCCTTCTATTTCATGATCACTGGCAACACATCCAGTAATGATCCATCTACGTCATGATCACCAGCAACACATCCAGCGGTGATTCTTCTATATCATGCTCACCCACAACATATCCAATGTTGATCCTTCTTTGTCCTGGTCATCAGAAACACGTCCAATGTTGATCCTTCTATGTCATGATCACCAGCAACACATCCTGTGTTGATCCTTCTATGTCATGATCACCAACAACACATCCTGTGTTGATTCTTCTATATCATGATCACCAGCAAATCATCCAGTGTTGATCCTTCTCTGTCATGATCACCAGCAATACATCCAATGATGATCCTTCTATGTCAAGATCACCAGCAACTCATCCGGCGTTGATTTTTCTATGATATGGTGACCAGCAACACATCCTGTGTTGATTCTTTTTTGTCATAATCCCCAGCAACAAATCAAGTGTTGATCCTTTTATCTCATTATCACCAGAAACACATCTAGTGTTGATACTTCAATGTCATGATCACTAGCAACACATCCAGTGATGATCCTTCTATGTCATAATCACAAGCAACATATCATGGGTTCATTCTTCTATGTCATGCTCAAAAGCAACACATCCAGTGATGATCCTTCTTGTCCCAGTCACCAGAAACACATCCAGTGTTGATCCTTCTATGTCAAGATCACCAACAACATATCCTTTGTTGATCTTTCTATGTCATGATTACCAGCAACACATCCAATGTTGATCCCTCTATATCATGATCACCTGCAAATTATCCAGTGTTGATCTTTCTATGTCATGATCACCAGCAACTCATCCAATATTGATTTTTCTATGATATGGTCACCATCAACACATCCAGTGCTGATTCTTCTATGTCATAGTAACCAGCAACAAATCAAGTGTTGATCCTTGTATGTCATGATCACCAGCAACACATCTAAAGTTGATCCTTCTATATCATGATCACCAGCAACACAACTATTATTGTTTCTTCTGTTATGATTAACAGGAACACATTCGATGTTGATTCTTCTTTGTCATGATCACCCGCAACACATGTACTGTTCATCCTTCTATGTCAATATCAATAGCAACAAATTTAGTGATCATCCTTCTAGGTAATGATCACTAGGAGCACATCTAGTGTTGATCCTTCTATATCTTGGTCACCACCATCACATCAAGTGTTGATTCTTCTATGTCATGATCATCAGGAACACATCTAATGTTGGTCCTTCTTTATGATGGTCTCCAGCAACACATCCAGTGTTGATACTTTTATGGCATGATCACCAGCAACTCATAGTGTTGATTTTTCTAAGACATGGCCTCCAGCAACACCTAGAGTGTTAATCCTTCTCTCATAATCCCCAACAACACATCTAGTGTTGATCCTTCTATGTCATGATCACGATCGACATATCGAGTGTTGATCCTTCTGTGTCATGATCACCAGCAACACATCTAATGTTGATCCTTCTATGACATGGCCATCAGCAACACATCCATTCTTGATCCTTCTGTCATAATCACCAACAACACATCTAGTGTTGATCCTTCTATGTTTTCATCACCAGCAACTCATCTAGTGTTGATCCTTCCATATCATGATCACCAGCAACACTTCTAGTGTTAATACTTCTTTGTCAAGACCACCAGCGTCACATCCAGTGTTAATCCTTCTATGTCATGATCGCCAGCAACACATCCATTGTTGATCCTTCTATGTCAAAAGCACTAGCAACATATTCTATTTCATGATCACCAGCAACACATCCAGTGTTGATTCTTCTATCACTTGGTCACCACAACACATCCAATGTTGATCCTTCTATGTCATGATCACCAACAACATATCTAGTGTTCATCTGTATCTTAATCAACAGCAACACATTCAGTGTTGATTCTTCTGTGTCATAATTACCAGCAGCAAATCAAGTGTTGATCTTTCTATGTCATGATCACCAGCAACACATCTATTGTTGATCCTTCTATGTCATGATCATCAGCAACATTACTATTGTTGTTTCTTCTGCCAACATTTCAAGCAACACATCTATCATTAATCCTTCTATGTCAAGATTAATATCACCACATTCAGTGTTGTTCTTTCTATCTAATGATCATTGGCAACAGATATAGTTTTGATCCTTCTCTGTTATGGCCACCACCATCACATTTAATGTTCATTCTTCTATGTCAAGATGACCAGGAACACATTTAGTATTGGTCCTTCTATGTCATGATCTCCAGCAACACATCCAGTGTTGATACTTCTATGTCATGATCACCGGCATCTCATCCAGTGTTGATTTTTCTATGACATGGTCTTCAGAAACACATTAGTGTTGACCCTTCTCTCATAATTACCAAACACTCATTTAGTGTTGATCCTTCTATGTCATGATCACCAGAGACACATCTAGCGTTCATGATTCTGTGTCATGATCATAAGCAACGCATCAAATATTGATCCTTGTATGACATGGCCACCAGCATCACATCCATTCTTGATCCTTCTGTCATAATCACCAACAACACATCTAATGTTGACCTTTCTATGACATGATCACCAGAAACACATCTAGTATTGATCATTCTATGATTTCGCCACCAGTAACACATCCATTGTTGATCCTACTATGTCAAGATTACAAGCAACACATCCAGACTTGATCCTTCTATATCAAGATTACGAGAAACACATCCAGCGTTGATCCTTGTTTGTCATGATCACCAGTAACATATCCAGTGATGATCCTTCTCTGTCTTAATCACAAGCAATACACCCAGTGTTGATTCTTCTATGTCATGGACACCAGAAACACATCTAGTGTTGATTCTTCTATATCATACTCGCCAGCAACACATCTAGTATTGATCCTTCCTTGACATGATAACCAGCAACACATCTAGCATTGATCTTTTTATGTCATGATCTCCAGCAACACATCTATTGCTGTTCATTCTATGTCATGATTACCAGCAACACATCCAGTGTTGATCCTTCCATGTCATGATCACCAGCAACACACCTAACGTTGATCCTTCTATGTCAAGATCACTAGCAGCACATCAATTGTTACTAGAAACACATCTAGTTTTGATCCTTCTATGTCATAGTCACCAGCATAACATCAGATGTTCATTCTTCTATGTCATGATCTCCAGCCACACATCTAGTGTTGATCCTTCTATGTCATGATCACCAGCTACTCATCCAGTGATGCTTTTTCTATGACATTGTAACCAGCAACACATCTATTGTTGATCCTTCTGTCATAATCACCAACAACACATCTATTGTTGATTCTTCTATGTCATGATCACCACCAACACATCTAATGTTGATCCTTCTGTCATGATCACCAGCAACACATCTAGTCTTGATCCTTCTATGTCAAGATCACGAGCATCATATCCAGTATTAATCCCTCTAGGGCTTGATCAGCACAACACATCCATTGTTGATCCTTCAATGTCAAAAGCATTAGCAACACATTCTATATCATCATCACCATCTACACATCCAGTGTTGATTCTTCTATAACATAGTCACCACAACATATCCAATGTTGATCCTTCTATGTCATGATCACCAACAACATATCAAGTATTCATCCTTCTATTTCATGATCACCAGCAACACATCCAGTGTTTATTCTTCTGTGTCATAATCACCAGCATCAAATCAAGTGTTGATCCTTCTATGTAATGAAAACTAGCAACACATCTAGTGTTGATCCTTCTATGTCATGGCCACCACCATCACATCAAGTGGTGATTCTTCTATCTCAAGATGACCAGGAACACATGTAGTGATGGTCCTCCTATGTCATGATCTCCAGCAACACATCCAATATTGACAATTCTATGTCATGATCACTAGCAACTCATTCAGTGTTGATTTTCTATGACAGTCTCCAGAAACACATCCAGTATTGATCCTTCTCTCATAATCCCCAACAACATATCTAGTGTTGAGCCTTTTATGATATGATCACGAGCAACACATCTCGTCTTGATCCTCCTATGCTATTGCCAGCAGCAACACATCCACTGTTGACCCTACTATGTCATGATCATCAGCAACACATCTAGTGTTGATCCTTCTATATTAAGATCACCTGCAACACGTCCAGCGTTAATCCTTCTATGTCATGATCACCAGCAACACATCAACACATCCAGCGACAATCCTTTTATGTCATGATCAGGAGCAACACATCCAGTGTTGCTTCTTCTATGCCATGGTCACCAGGAACACATCCAATGTTACTTCTTTTGTGTCGTAATCACCTGCAACACATCTAGTGTTCATTCTTCTGTCATGATCACCAGCAACACATCTAGTATTGATCCTCCAGTGTTGATCATTCCATGTCATGATCACCAGCAACACACTTTTATGTCAACATCACTAGCAACACAATCAGTGTTGATCCTTCTATGAAATGATCAATAACAATACATTTAGTGTTGATCCCTCTATATCATAGTCACCAGCATGATATCCAGTGTTGATGTCATGATCACCATGAACATTTCTAGTGTTGGCCCTTTTATTTCATGTTCACTGGCAACTCATTCAATGTTGATTTTTCCATGACATGGTCACCAGCAACACACCCATTGTTGATCCTTTTATCATAATCACTAACAACACATCTCTTGTTGATCCTTCTATGACATGATCACCAGCAACGCATTCATTGTTTTTCCTTCTATGTCATGATCACTAGCAACACATCCAGTGATGATCCTTCTATGTCATGATCACCAGCAACATATCCAGCGTTGATTCTTCTGTCATGGTCACCAGCAACACATCCAGTGTTGATCCTTCTTTGTCCCAGTTATCAGAAACGCATCCAGTGTTGATTCTTCCATTTCATGATAACCATCAACACATCCTGTGTTGAACCTTGTACGTCTTGATCACAAGTATCACATCCAGTGTTGATCCTTCTAAATCATGATCACTAGCAAATCATTCAGTGTTTATCCTTCTGTGTCATGATCACCAGCAACACATCCAGTGATGATCCTTCTATGTCATAATCACCAGCAACTCATCCAGTGTCGACTTTTCTATGATATGGTCACTAGCAACACATCCAGTGTTGGTTCTTCTGTGTCATAATAACCAGCAATAAATCAAGTGTTCATCCTTCTACGTCCTGATCACCAGCAACACATCTAATGTTGATCCTTCCATGTCATTACCACCAGCAACACAACTCTTGCTGTTTCTTCTGTCATGACTACCATCAACACATCCGTTGTTGATCCTTCTATGTCATGATCACCAGCAACACATCTAATGTTGATCCTTCTATGTCAAGATCAATAGCAACACGTTCAGTATTGATCCTTCTGTGTAATGAGCACAAGCAACACATGTAGTGTTGATCCTTCTATGTCATGGTCACCACCATCACATTGAGTGTTGATTCTTCTATGTCATGATCACCAGGAACACATCTATTGTTGGTCCTTCTATGTGATGATCTCCAGCAACACATCCAGTGATTATTCTTCTATCTCATGATCACCAGCAACTCATCCAGTGTTGAGTTTTCTATGACATGGTCTCCAGCAACAAATACAGTGTTAATCCTTCTCTCATAAACACCAACAACACATCTAGTGTTGATCGTTCTATGTCATGATCACCAGCGACACATCTGATGTTGATCCTTCTGTGTCATGATCACCAGCAACACATCTAATGTTCATCCTTCTATGACTTAGCCATCAGCAACACATCCATTCTTAATCCTTCTGTCATAATCACTAACAACACATCCATTCTTGATCCTTCTGTCATGATCACTAACAATACATCTACTGTGGATCCTTCTATGTCATGATAACCAGCAACACATCTAGTCTTGATCCTTCTATGATATGACTACCAGCAACACATCCAGTGTTGATCCCACTATGTCATGAGCACCAACAACACATCTAGTGTTGGCCCTTCTATATCAAGATCACTAGCACCATATCCAGCGTTAATCTTGGTATGTCATGATCACCAGCAACACATCTAGTGATGATCCTTTTATGTCATAATCACGTGCAACACATCCAGTGTTTATTCTTCCATGCCATGGTCAACCAGGCACACATCCAGTATTGATTCTTCTGTGTCATACTCACCAGTAACATATCTAGTGTTGATCCTTAAATGACATGATCACCAGCAACACACCTAGTTGAAATCAGCAACACATCCATTCTTGATCCTTCTGTCATAATCACAAGCAACACATCTAGTGTGGATCCTTCTATGTCAAGATCACCAGCATCACATCAAGTGTTAATCCCTCTAGGTCATGATCAGCAGCAACTCATCCAATGTTGATCCTTCATTGTCAAAAGCAATATGAACACATTATATATCATCATCACCATCTGCACATCCAGAGTTGATACTTCTATGACATGGTCACCACAATACATCCAATGTTGATCCTTCTATGTCATGATCACCAACAACATATCAAGTATACATCCTTCTATTTCATCATCACCAGCAGCACATTCAGTGTTGAGTCTTCTGTGTCATAATCACAAGTATCAAATTAAGTGTTGATCCTTCTATGTAATGATCACTAGCAACGCATCTAGTGTTGATCCTTCTATGTCATGGCCACCACCATCACATCCAGTGGTGATTCTTCTATCTCATAATGACCAGGAGCACATCTAGTGATGATCTTTGTATGTCATGATCTCCAGCAACACATCCAATGTTGATAATTCTGTCATTATCACCAGCAACTCCAGTGTTGATTTTTCTATGACAAGGTCTCCAGAAACACATCCAGTGTTGATCCTTCTCTCATAATCACTAACAACACATCTAGTGTTGAGCCTTCTATGACGTAATCACAAGCAACACATCTAGTCTTGATCCTTCTATGACATGACTACCAGCAACACATCCAGTGTTGATCCAACTACGTCATGATCACAAACAACACATCCAGTGTTGATCCTTCTTTATCAAGATCACCAGCAACACACCCAGCGTTGATCCTTGTATGTCATGATCACCAGTAACACATGCAGTGATGACCCTACAATGTCATAATCACAAGCAACACATACAGTGTTGATTCTTCTATGTCAGGGTCACCAGGAACACATCCAGTGTTAATTCTTCTGTATCATACTCGCCAGCAACACATCTAGTGTTGATTCTTCATTGACATGATTGACATGATTACCAGTAACATATCCAGTGTTGATCCAACTATGTCATGATCTCAAACAACACATCCAGTGTTGATCCTTCTTTATCAAGATCACCAGCAACACACCCAGCGTTGATCCTTGTATGTCAT
>JAUUDZ010180990.1:6345-18158 GCA_032361705.1 Panulirus versicolor | reverse complement strand
AGAGAGAGAGAGAGAGAGAGATGGTAAGGAGGAACTGTGAAGCGACCTTGGCCGGCGGAGGACGCGTCATTCGCTATGGTAGTTCTGCCGGTAGCCCCTCGTCACGCGTCACTCACCTGGGTTTCCGTCAAGGACATACCGTCACACAGGTTGCAGCCGACACAACAGTAGCTGCTGGAGTCTGGGAAGGTTTCGGTCATCGTCGTCCAGTCAGTGATTTTCAGACCTCTCGTCATGGCGGTAGACAATGGATCGATCCCCTGGTGGGGAGAGATGGGGCGGACATCTGAACTAACAACTTGGATGTTTAGGAAAATCTGGCCATTAGGAAGCACCGTGCCACACTTGTGAAGAATTCTGACCTTTATCTGGAGGTTAACGAGTGTGGGATAGACGAGGTGTGACTGTCGGGACGAGGGTAAACATGTTATGTGGATCAGTGGCAGTACATGAAGACATCGCTCCCTTCCTCCCGTAATTTACTTGTCTCATTTCCCTTCACGCTTCGCAAGGGAACACAACCGTGGAGGAAAGTGAAGTCTGGACCTTGGTGGAGGCAGCGAGCCATAACGCCGATGTGACCACTCAGACCACAAGGGTGAACAGAACATGAACACCAAACTACTGCATCACTCGTAAAGTGACTTAAATTTCCTTTTTCTTGTGTTGCCAACCTCAGACTAGTTAGCGCCACAGAGGTCGTGGTTAACCGCACGGGCTAACGAGGTGTGTGAGGGTCGTGTGGTGGTGCTGGTGTCGTCATGGTAAAGACACACATGTAGCAGAAAATTGCCATAACAGTAGAAATATGACCTGGAAAATATAGATTGAATTTCTCCTTCATACTGATGATGAAATAGATATGATGTTGGTGCTGCTGTTTTATTTACTGCCAATGTTATATACAGGATGCCTTTTCCAGACATTAATTCATCCACAACATATTTTTCTTTTATCTACTGTACACGTATGTGAAAATACGTGTATGTCCGCAAGTGTTTAAAAATCATAGACTCTTAAGATCACAGTTAAGAATATTCCTATAATTTGTAATACAGACGAAACCATAGTGTGTTGACGTGTGTTGTGTCGTCTGCTGCAGAAGATGGAAGCAGCTGGTCACGCCGGAGTGGCACTGTGGGTTTCCAGTCGCTTCTTACGGGTTTTGGTGATGCTTCTGGGTGTCAGTGTTAGGCGGGTGGGGAAGGACTATCTGTGTTGGGTCTAGTCAGTGGGAAGGTGACTCCTGCGGGGTCCGGCTGCCAACCCCGTTATCAGGGAGGTGCGTGGATGTGTTCGTGTTCGTGATGCATGTCCGTGATGCTCGCACGTCCCCACGCAAGCTTAAGCACGTACATACGCACAATTTACGCTCCAACCAACGTGCAGCGCACGCACGCACCCAAGACGTCATCACTTGTGTTCAAGTTTGAGCATTGCTTGACTCACGAGAGGACGAGTGGGGAGGCAGTCGCCAGCTCATGCCTGTTTCAGCAGCAGTGAAAAACTGCCTTCGTGTCATGCTTGTCATGAAACTATGATAGACGTGTGAGTCAGCAGGACCGAGAGACTGGATTTCCAGCACACGAGGCTCAAGAGGAATGGATCTTCAGTTTTCTTGGAAGCTCTCACGATGAGCGGCGACTAAGGGCACTGGAGTCGTATTCACCAGGATGGTGACGGGACGGACACAGCACTACAAGACTTGCACCAAGTAGAATTCTTTATCCACGATCATATCGCATTTTTGGGTTAACATCAAAGAGGTGTATCGCTGTTTTTTCTCTGCCTTGATTCATCACAAAAGAAAAGCTAACCAAACCGCTTGTGGATGCTTGCTTGCGTCATGCATGGTGTGTTTGTGTATCCTGGATTAATAGTGACTGGCTTACGAAACGACGCCCTAAAGAGGACCTCAGGTGTGTCGGATGACGCACGAGCAGCCCAGCTGTTGTGGATTCGCCCGGATTACACCGGATTTTTCGCGAGTATTGCGAAGCTGGAGGGAGTGGAGGGCTTCACCCTGTCAGGTGAAGGGGCAGTGGAGGGCTCTTTAGGGGGAAGGGTTTATGTGCTGTGGTGTTGATGTCACTCTACAACTAGCGTCAGGAGACATTAACGAGGTAGAGAAGCCATGATCATGGCTAATGACCCTTCAGGAAGGTGTCAGGTGATATGTTGTTTACCAGTGAGTCAGTCATCCTCAGGGGAGGGGGTGCTGGCGGTGTACAGTTACCTGTGGAAGGCAGGTGTTCCTCCCAGCTGCTACTGCTACAGTAGCCGCCAGCAGTCCCGCTCCTGCTGGTGGACCTGATGGTTGCGTGTGGTGAGTGGGCGGTGCCACGAGATGTCAGGGCTTCGAGGGGCCTCTGGTGGACGTGGTAGGGAGGTGTGGTTGGGTGGTAGGGAATTGTGGTGCTGTTATTCAGACGATAGGTATGGTAGAGAGGTGTGGTAGAGTGAGAACATTTATACCCTCACCCCAACAGGCACGGAGCCCTCTTCTGTACCTTTCTTCTGCTTGCTGCTCCCCCAGCAGACACGGGCTGCCTTCCTCCCCAACTTGCTTGTGCTTGCTCACCAGCAGACACTGAGCCCTCCTACCACTAGCCCTCTACCCCCTGCCCTTCCCCCAAGCAGGCAGGGAGTCGCCCCCTCCTGACGTGGCTAAGATATTGATCAGGGAACCACCTCCGCCCCTGCAGGAGACTGTCACCTCCTGTTGTCTCAGAAATACGGAATATCATCAGTGTCTGTGTGAGGAAGACCGTCCTGCCGGGTGGCAGCCGATGCACCGCATCTCGCGTGCGGCCCATCGCCTCCCTCACGTCGCACTTCATTTCAGATGGTACGATGGTAGAGCGACGGATCACTGCGATAAACATACGTCAATAGGTAGTTTCGCTGAGCGTTGTTTTTTTCTTCTGTCTTTCTTCTGTGTCTCTTTTTGTAGCTAAGATCTGCCGATTGGTTGAGTGGGCCGAGGTGTGGTAGTGGGGCGAGTCAGTGGTATGACTTTCGATTCATAGGGATGAATGTTAGGTGTAAGTGTATGCGGTGTTGAGCCATGTGGAGGTATGGAGTGTAAGTCTTTACCGTAGTGATGACTGGCAGGACTTGCCCTCTCCTCCCGTCATTACATCACAGGTGTGGCGGTCGTCTGTCGCCTCACAGGTCGCTCTGTTCAACAACCTTCCTCTGCGAAGTGGACCGTCGTACGCGCCCACCCGCCTGCCTGTCTGGTCCCATACTAATTTCCGCTGCGTCAGTGAAAGACTTGTGTGTGTGTGTGTGTGTGTGTAATCAGTAATTAAGGTATTCAGTGATAGAAGTAGGAGGAGGAAGATCATGAGAAAGAAGTGATATTAACTGTTTGTAATGGAGATGACGTTGATAATGTTTTGGATATGAGTAAGGTGACTATAATGATGATATAGGGATTTTAATTATCATGCTGTTGAAGACAATGATGATGATGATCGGGAAGGGTTGCCTCTGACCGGTCATGTAGCCCATGTAGTTCCACGAGTTGTAAGTTGAAGCCGAAAAACGAAGTCATGATGGAGGGAAGGTTGGTGCAGGGGCAGGTGTGGCCCAAGGCTGCAGCTGGACGATGGACCTGATCTGTCCCAGCTGGTGTGGGTGTCATGCTGCTGGAATGGTGGCAGTGTTGTGTGTCAACCCAGGAACGTCCGTGGCCCGGCCCGGCCCGGCCCGGCCTCCTGTGATGCGTCGTTGCCTCTCCTCCGCCGGACGGTTATGGCATCGCTGTGCAGCTTTGTGTCATCGTTTTTCGGACAATTCCAGCATTGTTGTGGAAGCTTTAGAGGTCACTAGAGTGTGATGTTCAGTGAAGAAAATTCACATATGTGTCTGAGGAAGTAAGGACTCTAGATCAGCAGTTGGAGCACGACTACCTGCCTCAGGTGACGCTATCCTGGGTCATCAGCTCTGGAGGGAAGATCCGGGTCGTCCAGGAATACGGTGGGGTAGAGTAGGAAGCATCTGTGCACCTCACCAGCCCAAGAAGAGCGTATTCGAGGTAACAGCTCCGCAAATGACTAGTTGAATGACGGAGTAAGAACACCTACCAGCAATACTGACTGCCTCACCGGAAGTATCCTGAATCTGTGGTCATTAAAACGTACAATGAGTGTGATATACATGTATGAAACGCTTGAAGGCTTCACCCGTAATGTAAACCACAGAATGTGGGCAGTCATCTTTATGAAAGGAAGGGATGCACAGAGCACCGAGTTACACAAGGCTAAACCTCTCAGTCTGAAGACCGCCCGGTTTATCATATGAGAGACATCGTGACCAGGACTGAATGAAGATGAGCTGATTAGCATAATTGCAATACTTATGCGGGTCTTCTTACGAGCTGCGGCCACAAACAACCTGCGACTTGATCAAAGACAAGCTTCGGGGGTGGAGGCAAGACCCGGAAACCACAACAGGATGGACATAAGATGAAACTGGAAGTTGTTGTACCGCACGTAATCATGTTTATGTCAGGGATTCGAATCGACGTAGGAACAGCTGTAGTAATGACCATAGTAGTTACTGTTGTGATAGTTATGCTTGCAGGAGCAGTGATTGCTATTGTTGTAGCACCAGCTGTAGTATTTCTAGTTGTAATAATAGTTGTATTTTTAATTGTCTTTGGGTTTGTTACAGAGGAATGGTTGCGGGTCTACGGAGGAGTTGATGAACCCCGGTAATAAATCATCCCAAGCAGTCTCCCCAGTAACAGCGCCCTAGGCAGCAGCCTCCCCTGTAAGGGCACCCCAGGCAGCAGCCTCCCCAGTAACAGCGCCCCAGGCAGCAGCCTCCCCTGTAAGGGCACTCCAGGCAGCAGCCTCCCCAGTAACAGCGTCCCAGGCAGCAGCCTCCCCAGTAACAGCGCCCCAGGCATCCTCCTACCTAGTAACACAGCTCCCACAGGTAACTTCCCCAGCAGGGCTCCGGGACCGGTAGTATGCCAGGCCTCGTGTGTCTCGGGGTTCTGCACCCGGACCTCCATTATGGCTTGTGTTTGTTTTGACGCGCCACTATCATCCTGGGAATCTGCTAATGAATTCATTTACATATTCCTACCTGACAGCACACTAATGCCCCGATGAGCAGATAAGATGGACCCCACGCCCTGTGTATAGCGGACATAAGGGTCAGTTTTGTGAATCACCTTTCCGTAGGAGGGCCCCCTTGTGGTACGGCATCCGTTGGTTAACTGGAAGACCAGGTTGACCCATGTGGCTAATGTTGCCTCTGGTGTGGTGAGTGTGTCGCCTCCAGCGGCAGGTGTGGCACTAGAGAACGCTCACATTAATAGTGCTCTGCAATCTTTTTTGTCTTTTCAATTTCTTCAGTGATGGTGGATAAATATTCGTCATAATGGGCTGACAGTAGGGTAAGGGAGGGTGGGAGTGCTGGAGGTGTGTGAGGGAGGGTTGCAGTGCTGGAGGTGTGTGAGGGAGGGTGGGAGTGCTGGAGGTGTGAGAGGGAGGACGAGAGTGTTTGTGGTGGGAAGGTAATGACCGACAGGAACAGGTCCAGGGCGATGGTTCATTAGTTAATTCGTTTATTGCTTTATTTACTCACCACCACCACCACCACCACCACCCACGCTGTGGCTGGGGGCGTGGCGCCGGTAGTGGAGGGAGATGAGAAAAGCTAAGTGTGTACAGCAGCTGGTCCTGGTGAGATAGTTAGAGAGGTTACTGAGGTGATTCTGTCTGTAAGCTTCTGGAAACTGACGATTCTCAGTTGATATCTTTAGAAAAGTAGCTCTGTGTTATCATATTCTCTTATTGGCATAAAGAGCAAGCCAATGTATCCAATGGGTGTAGTCACTGTGAAGTGTGACCCATGAATGTGGTCACTGTACATTGTGGCCAGTGGATGTGGTCGCTGTACAGAGTGATCCAATGTGACCCAATTCATCTTGCCATCCTCAGTGTGTGATATCATGTGGGTCGGTCTGGGTCACACCGGAGTCAAAGGTTAAGCCACCTGGACAAGTACTTTGGCCTAGCCAGTCTGGGTTTTAAGGTTGAGAAGACGGATGCAAGTGCTATGAGAAAGAGATGTAAGCAGGAATTACGTTTTAGCTCTGTCGAGGTTCACGAGGATAATGTCTCAAGCAGTCCGGGATGTTGCCCATATGTCTTATAATTTCCCACGTATAACGAGACAGGAGAGGTTTGAGATGCAGGAGCGTGAAGGGCAGCCATGTCGTATTTACCTTGAGAAAAAGGTGATGACTTTCAAAATAAGACCACAAGGATTCTTGCAGCAGACCAGAGCGATGTGTGTACACGATATAAAAAGTACATTAGAGAGTTTATAAAGTAGAGGACGTGATCATGTTTGGTGTGGTTGGGCAACACAAGTGGAGGCTGTCCACTGTGGGGAGTGTGGAGAAGATGGTGGGAGGAGGACCATGGTGGAGTAACTAGACCACCTTCAATAACACCGGATGTAGTTGGCAGGATGCTGTTGTGTCTGACCCAGCCTCTCATGACACACACACACACACACACACACACACACACACAGAGGCAAGACAACAGAAAATCATTAAACCTGGTTATTGGTGTTGGAACATTATGTTGTCCTCTCTTAACGTTCTGGTAAGTATTGTAGGATGAAGTATATCATGCTCATATTAAGATGATAACACATCATACGCACATAAGCTTCTTTACAGAACATCTGCGGTTCACCAGCCAATTATCTCCAGCACTTTGTCCTGATGACCTCATGTGCAGTGTCAACGGCAGGTTACCCTCTGGATCTGGCAAGTGTTTACCCTTGAAAGGTTGTCAGTAGTTCCTCTTGTAACAGAAAATACGAAACATGAGATTTCCTGAAAATATGACTAGGGGTTCATGGGGTTCACATTCCATCGATTATTGATTATGAAATTCCCGAAGAACTTGTTTTGGTGAGGTATTGATTATGAGAGCAATAGAATGTTTCCAGCAGGTTGTGTTGGGGTGTAAGATGACACCAGGTCTTCAGGTCCAGCAGGAAGCAAGAGGTTACACCGGCCTGTTTAGGAAGATGATTGATAAAGCGGTATCAGGTGACAGGTAGCCAGGCCTCACCTGGCCCCTGACACACTTGTCAAGCACGTTCGACGGGCCTGTGTGTCGTCTTAGGGAGTCGCCACTTGAAGATGTCAGGCGCACCTCCCTTCACCCTAGGGACAATCAGGGCCAGGGTCTTATGCTCCCTGCTTGGTCCACGTCCCGTCACCCTTGAGACAGCCCTGCCCATCAGCAGGTTGTACATCCTACGTTATCATTACACCGTCGGGGTCACGAGAGTATCATTCATCAGTGACTGATAAGGAAACTGCGTGAAGTAAGGTGTTGTTTACTGATACAAGTATCTGATCCGTCATGTTCAACTTTGTTGCCTAGTACGAGGGTTGAGCATGCTGGGTCCAGCCTCTCGCTCCACACATTGCCGTCCACTGTCTGGCGTGGCGGGGAAAGCCTCCCCATTATTGCAGCATTCCATTGTAGATTACTGTGCATGCTAACTTGAGTGTTCAGGTCATCTTCCACTCACTCGCACACTCGAACACTTTCACTACGCACTATGGACAGTCGTTCCCCTGGGCTGTCAACCTAATATTTCCGTGGCCTTCAGCAGGTCTCTCACTGGATCTCTTCAGCTTCCTTTGCAGTGTGCTTCTCGTGCCCGCAACCCTATCTTCATAAATCTCCAGCCTGTTATACATGGTTGTGTCCCGTTAACAGAAGTGCATATATGGACCTTTCTAATGGTTTCCCCACTGTTACCTATCATGTCCTCCTGCTAAGCATTGTTTTATCTCTCACGTCCTGTTTTACGAGCAGTTTTATCTCTAATGTCCTCCTGTTGTACACTATTTCATCTCTAATGTCCTGTTATGTACTGTTTTATCTCTCATGTACTCCTGTTATGTACTTTGCCACATCATTCTAAGTTCAAGATTAGTGTTTTGAAGTTTTTTTCCAGTAGTTTTGAGCTGTTGATTTACAGACAGTTGTGTTTTCTACTCACTTTGTCACCCAGCCAGTACTTCCTCTCACAGTCACTGTCTTGTCGTCATGCATACATTATAGTCGTCGTGGTGCCGGTATTTGATATGCTAAACAGTCGGAGGTGTAGAGGCTTCCATGGATGTTTGAGAAGACGTCTTTGTGAGGGAGGATGTTGTAGGAAGATCCTAAGAATCCCATCCTGCGGTTGTTAAATAATTCTCTACAACTGTAAACAGTGACATCATCAAGCGTAACGTGCTCGAGTGTTGCCGCTGCACAGCCTGTGAAGCGTGTCTCTCCATCAAACACTGGTGTTTGTCTCGTTTTTTTTTTCCACAAATCTGTTCATGGTCCCTCTCCTTCCCAAGCTATAGGCATGCGTGTGGTGTGGCACGCCTTTCCCAGCGCTGCAAGCCGTACACAGCTGCAAGCAATGGACAGGGAGGCCTTGCAGTCATCTCACGCGCCAGGCAATGCTACACCCTCGGACAGAGGACAAGGTGTAATGAATCAGCTGTGTGCCATTGTGGGTCCTTCATAAGTGAAGACGTGTCTCACTTCCCCTCAGCTGGGCTTGTAAAGATCTTGTGTCCTTGTTTGTTCATATTTTAGCCCGGTTTTGTAACCTTTACTTCTGATGTGCTTGTTCGTCTCTTTTTATATTTCTCTGTCACTCAAGCATGTTTGTTTTCGTTGTGTTATGGTCCATATATAAGTATTCTATAGATTTTTTTATCGTAGATCTTATGTAAGTATGGGTGATTTATTTCTTATTTTCTTTTTTTTTTTTTTCTTGCTATCATTACTTTCCTGAGTTACAAGTGTAACCTATAGACCCCGTCTCCGTCCCCTGTGTCTCCTAGCGGGTCCACCTTTCCTAAAACCACCCCCTCTGTTTCGTTATGGTAAGGTCTCCTGCAGGGCCGCTTCTCACAGAAGACCACTCGTGTCTCCTTGCGGTAAGGTCACCTGCCGGGCCACCCCTCATGGAAGACCACTTGTTTCTCCTTGCAGTAAGGTCTCTTGCCGGGGACCACCTCCTCACAACCACCGCTTGTGTCCCCTTACAGTAAGGTCTCCTGGCGGGGCCACCTCCCACACAAGCATCGTCCCCGGCCTGGCTGGAAGGGCGTCCGCGGTCACCCCTACTGCGCGCTGACTCATGGATACAAGCATTCGCAATTTACAGACGTGGCAGCATTTGGTTTTGGAGGTGTGTAGATGTGTCGACGATAGTGCGGCCGGGTATTGGGTGGTATCATACATTCATAATTGGGAGGTAATAATCGGTTGAGCCCTTGTGTGTTTTGTACTTGTACCGATGTAAACAAATGTCGGAGAGGCGGGGAGATGTAGCCTTACATAATGAAGGTGGTGGGTGGACACCGGGGAGCTATCTTCTCCCACATCATATATCACATACCAGATGATCGCAGGAAATTGTTACCTAGTCCCTCAGGATATATCCTTGGACGATTTCCACAGCAAATGTATCCGTGTAACCAGCTGTCATTTGTTACACCTAGAGTGTCTTTGTAGTAGACAATAACAAACAAAAATGATTTGGGTTGGCAGCCCTGATAACGCAGGAAGTCTGGTACGGTTTTCACTCGTTTGTTGTAAGTTATTGTACGAAAGTGTCATTAATCATGCAGTAACGGAAACTGTCATTAACAACATGTTGTTAAAACTTCGTATATACGAAAATAACAACACTAAAACCGAGTCATGCCGTAGGATACTTGTGACTTGGATTGTCAACAATTCTAACTCGCGCGAGCTGGCAACTCCTAGTGGGCTGGTGTGTCGTCTGCAGGTCGTCGGTAGTTTGTTTGTCTCGGGTGAGGAGAGAGGATGTACGTGTATTCTCTCCGGGACTTGTCAGTCACGTCCGACCAGAAATTATTCATTGACAGTTATGGAGAAGGAAGGTGGCGAATTTAAAAGGGTCTTCTAACATATTTTAAGGGCAGAATGATCTCACATAACGTTAATGATCTTTGAATGTTGACTTTTTACATTGAACTTTAAACATTTCTACTGATCACAAAAGACAACAGGATCCGAACTTTGATTTGATGCATGAAAGTGACATTTGTAGTTCAGTCAAGAATTGTGTGTACTTCATATGAAGGTTGACATTTCCATGGTATACTCCGCTGTGTGAAACTGTTGCAATGGGTAAGTACTCTGGAAATATTGCATTTTTGTAAGCGGCTAATATATGTAGGATAGTGTGACTTAATAGATTTCATTAACTAATTTTAACAAGTCTTTAGTTGGTGTAATTCCCGTCATTAGAATGTATGATTATACTAATTTGGATATATTCGTAATGTGATCATTTATTTCTAGTAATGTTTGTGCTGAAAGTATGATTAGAATTATTGTGTCATTAGATGTATTAAAGTATTTAGGTGAAAGGTGTCAAAATATTGTGGTTTAATATCTGTGTAATCTTATTTTGTTTATCTCATAATATCTTGGTCGTCTGAGTATTTTGGTATTAGAGGAATGTTAGAAAGTAACATGATTAGGAAAGTATTTCATTTGAAGTATATTTGAGGTTTTTTTTATGTAATATAACTGAAAAGTCATTCATTTGAAATATATGCGAGTGTTTATTTAGATGTACAAAACAAAACTAGATAGAGACATGTTTATTGATGTTGGAAAGGGAGATCTGGAACCATTTTGATATACTGTGTATATTTGTTTCATGTTGGTTTTATTTGATTTATGTGTGTATACTGTTGTTTGTATATTTTGTGGCATTGACCTTTTTTTCATCGACCAGTCGTACAGGGAGGATGAAGAGCTGGGGTAACTGTGGACCGACTGCCTTTCGCAGTCCGTGAGTACGTCACGGTCAGTAGTGCCAAGCGCCACCTCACATAGTCTTTTATCACGTGAATTTATGATAAGGTATCGCGAAATTTTTCCTGTGATAATGAACGTGTAAACAGTGTGTAAAACTAATGCGTATTGAACTGTTGGAGTCCACGCAACACGACACAAATGCGGGGAGAGCGACAGAGATGGAGGTGGCTGTTAGGGAGGAGATGGAGATCATAACGAGGGAGCGTCTTCGTGGTAGGGAGGTACCATGACCGCCGTGTGACCAAAGGTTGATTGATTTGCGACGGCATCACTGGCGAGTTTATTGTGCACCCCATGCTCATCCTGTAAGCGGCAGCACAAATCGATTATAGAGGCTTAGGATATTTTGTTTGGCTCATCCTGATATAGTGGGGGGAAACAGCGTATGGAGTAGATGCCTTCAATATATATACTTTTTCTATATTTTTTATATTTTGCTATATATGGTGGATGTTTGCAGTGTTGTGAGTAATCCTTTGTAATCGTCTTTTTAAAAGTTTCATTTTGGGGGTTTACGCTGAACGAGTTTTTCAATAACTTTTGCATTGAAAGTTCAGTTTGGTCGAGTGAAAGGTTATGACTCATAGTCTTTGTTTTTTAAGATATTTGGAAATACAATAGAAAAGCCATAATGATAAGTGTTAGTTATCATGGTTGAGTTTATGCAGTTTATACTGTAGTAATGTCATGATGAAAATTGATATTAACGAAAACAAATATAACGCCCACAGTTTGTGAGGAGATGACTTGTATTAGCAAGTGGATATTTTGTCGAACATTATCACTGGTGAGTTAACGCCACTGTGGTGATTGTAGGTGACGTCATCCATCTTGTCATGGGTAGGGTCTCTAAACTTTGGGGGGGGGGGGGGGGGACCCTTCAAGTTTTGGTAC